>JAFBJT010108507.1:24906-101763 GCA_016785325.1 Chascanopsetta lugubris
GTTTTGTTTTGTTGCTGAAAAATAAAAAAGCAATTTCACCCCAAATGTTCAGGAGTGGTGTCCAATCTATGGCCCACCAACCGTTTTTGATTGGCCGGCAGACATTTCTAAAAATATAATGGAATGTGGCCCACATGTAATTTGAGCTCGACTCCACTGTACTATTTACAGGACATACGGTATGGAGGCAAAGGTTGCAGGTTCGAATCCAGCCTGAGGCAAACGCTCTAACCGGTGTCATCCATTTCCTTAGCTTTTATCGAGGCCCAGCCTTTAGTGTATCCTCCTGTAGGTGGCCCACAGTGATAAAGATTAAAAAAAAAAAAAGAGGCAGAGGTAGAATACACAAAGAAAATCAATATATTGATAAAGTGCTCAGCACATAATGAGCATGGGCCCTGTAACACACTCGTTTGTGTATAGATCCAGTAATTACGAGTTCTGAAACGGCTGCTGGGACGACGTTAGCGTCGTACGTTATTAAGCTCATTAAGAAAAAAATAAAAAATAAAAATAAAAAAAACGAGTAAAAGTGGTTTATTTGTTGTGAATATCAGCACCACAACCTCCGCCACCTCCTCGTTCTCCTGCCTCTGTCACCAGGCCCACGTCCTTTGCTGCGATCAGCTTAAAGAACAAACGGCAGTCAACGCACTGGGGGAATAATCTGGGGCACTTGTTCACTTTCCTGCCTCTTATCTGTCCTCAGGACAAACCTGAGCATCTCAGTCACGCGTTTCCACACTTTATTATTTCCATTACTGAGCTTTAATTAATACCACACCAACTGCCCTTTAACGGAATCAGCGCGGCACAGATCGAAACTCATTAACGGCGGATTGTGCGGAGATACAGTAGCTGTACAGTGAGTGGGAGGAGAGACGCATAATTACAGGCGACAGGGATCGAACCTGTGATCTCGGGAAAAGTGTGAAAGCGAATTCCCCCGAAAAACATTTTCCGGAACCTTTCACAACCTATAGGACGAAAAAAAAAAAATAATCTGGAAAATGCTGAGTCGGCAAAAATGAGGATGAAAAAAAATAAAATAAAATAAAAAATAGAGAAATGTTTCATACAAACAATAGATGGCAAAAATAAATCAACAAACAGACAAAAGGAGCCAATCAAATGATCCCAAACACAGACACTCGTTCCTTCAGTTTGTATGCATGTGTGAACCGGAGTGGAGGTTCAGGTCAGAGGAGCGGCGCTCACCTTGTTCTCGCCCTCGATGACGATGACGGGCACGGCGGTGGCGGGCCAGCGCTGCTTGGCGGGAAGCGGCTTGTCACAGTTCCACAGGACAATGATCTGAAAGGAGAGAACGGAGGAGAAAGGTCTGATTTGATTTCCTCTCGCCAAACAACGGCGCCGCTCAGCCGCCCGTGACATTTACGTGGCCTCCGGGCGCCAAATGTCACCTTATTACCGGCCGCTAAAGAGGCGGCGGCGGCGGCGGCGGCGAGATAGTGATAAAACATTTCCAATTATATTTCTTTTCCCCCCACACTTCGGTTTCTGAGAGAGATTTGGTCCATGACCAATCACGAGGCCTCGTTGTTGTGTTTGTAAACACGACAACAACAACGACGACGCCTCCTCCTCCTCCTCCTCCTCCTCCTCCTTCTCCTCCTCGCCATCTCCAGACTCCATCTCTAATCAGATGATGTTCAACATGGCGCCGCCACGTCATGTGACTTCCACCGCCGCCGCTCAAATGTCACATGGAGTTAACCTTCTAACAGCAGCAGTTCTCATTAATGTTTGATAAGACACACACACGTGCGCGCGCACACACACACACACACACACACACACGCCATGACTCCTGTCTGACCTTACAGCCGTTACACAGCCGGCTCCTCATGCATCCTTGATTGGATGTAGTGGAGGTGATACTACAGCTGGTGTTGGCTGCAGGAGGCGGAGACAGCCGTCCAATCACATTCAAGCACCTTGATCACATGACAGTGAAGCTAACATGGGGAGGGACGCACGTGTTTTCATATTCCCTTTGTTGACATTTTTTATACTAAAGGATTTTTATTTATTTATTTTTTTTTAAACAACGGCAGAGGAGAGGACGTTTTCATTTGTGAAATCTTACACACTGCACCTTTAAATGCCTTCAATGAAAGCTCAGGCCCATTCAAGGGGATTGAACCCGATGACAGTGTCCTGTTGGATGACATCACTCTCACACATGGAGGTCGAAGTGATTGTTTCAAAACAATGTAAAAAAAAAATAAGCTTTTTATTTTCAGGTGAATTGACACAAAATATCTTCCTTTAAAAAAAAAATCTATTTCTGCAAAAAAGGGGATGAACTCAAATCAGTGGATCTTTAACCTATCAACAAAACAGAGACTCAAGAGAACAACAACAACAACAACAACAACAACAAAAGATTCTCTCCAGATTCTCCGTTTACATCGAAAGGTCCTCGAACGCGTCGGTAACTGAATCCAGGCGACGGCAGAGGAATGTCCCTGCAGGGGTCGATAACACGTTCACATCAACCGCACTTTAACTACGTCACACGGAGCAGTTTAAGCCCCGCCCCCCCTCCCCTTGGGGGGGGGGGGGGGGCTGCAGCGCCCTGACTGGACCTGCCAAATAACGAGCCGGGGGCCGTGTGTGTGTGCGTGTTCCCCTGTGATGACGGAATGCACATTTATGTTCTTGTAGTATGAAACAAAGATGGAGGCTTGGTGAGGGCCAACGTGTGTTTATCAGGTGTGTACACACACACACACACACACACACACACACACACACACACACACATACACAGACACACACACACACACACACACAGCTAAGTGACACGTGATTCCGATGCCTCAATTCCTGTTTGATTAGAAACACAGATGGCATCTCTGTCAGCTCACCAGTCCTCTCCAGGGTGTGTGTCTGTGTGTGTCTGTGTTTGCGTGCATGTGAGTGTGTGTGTGTGTGTGTGTGTGTGTGTGTGTGTGTGTGTGTGTGTTCGGGAGTCTGCTTCTGTCTCAACCTTTAAAGTGAGACTCAAAACCTACCTCTTTGACATAGCCTATAGTCAAAACTAGATCAGGCGAGACCTGAGTTGAATCGTCAATACTAAGCTGCTATACCACAAACCCTATGTTCCCCCCACTACATTCCACTACATTTAACTACATTTAACTCAGGAAACCACATGCATTATCTCAAACAATTTTCGACTGTTTGTCAGCTTTGTTTGCCGTTGGGGAACGAGACGAAACCGAGACGGTGACGAGGACACCAGCATCCCAAGTCTCAAGCCACGAATGATCTGGCGATGGGTCCTGAACCTGCGAGCGAGCTGTGATGAACCCGGAAATTGAACAAACCAAATGTGTTGTTACTGAACACTCTACGTAACATCTATTAGTCTGTCCGTCCTGGGAGTGGATCCCTCACTTGTGACTCTCCCTAAGGTTTCCACCTTTTCTTTTTTCCTTGTTAAAACGTTTTTTCCCTGGTAGTTTGTCCTTACTCTTGCTGAGGGTCTAAGGACAGAGAATGTTACCCACCCTGTGAAGCCCTGTGAGACAAACTGTGATTTGTAAATGAGGGCTATATAAATAAACTTTTATTGATTGATTGATTGATTGACAGGTTCTCCTGCATGCTCAGAAGGGGTGAGGGTGAGGTGACGGATACAACATGCAACTTCACCACTAGAGGTCACCATATCTTACACACTGCACCTTTAAAAGTCTACAGCAGGAAGATTTGAGTGATAAGGACCCATCTTGAGACTGTACTGTGTGTACTGTGGGCCGCTGTAGACATGGCACCGATAAAAAGAAACACTGTGTAAACACGTGGAACTGCTGTGACAAACACTACTGTACCATTGAGCTCCGTGGGCTGAGCCGTGGAATGTCCAGCCGGGTAATTCTCCCGTGCTCTTCTCACTTGCCTCCTGTAGTACATGTAGCCCAGTCTGGTCTTGGTGTACAGAGCGTACCTGCAGGAGACACAGCAGTTTGTGTGTGCTAGCAATGCTAACAATAGCACGGAGTCATTTGCATCTGTCAACAAGGAAGACAGCACACCTTCTCGCAGGTGTGTGCTTGTCAAATCACTGACAGACACACAACCAGTGCGTAGTTATAAACGCATTCTACGTCAAATATTTGTTGTCATACTTTGTTTAACATCTCAATATCGAGAAGTAACAGCTCGTATGAGTGTCTAACCAGAGCCGAAGACAGCAGTTGGTCATGTTGATTTAATGCATGTCGGAAATTGGAATGTTACCACAGTGTTTGCGTCGACTTTTGAAATGTAACTTTAAATTAAGACTTATTCCTATTAAGTTTGGTCTGACCGGGCTAGACGGCGCTAAGCTACGCAACTAGACATGAGCTCGCCGACAATTATCTCGTTGAGGATTTAGACCTTTTACTCACGCGATTCGGAACAAGGGCTTCTCCGTTCTCGCCATGATCTTACGAGTCGCTTTCCTCCACAGTTCTGTTCCTGTTCGGTTGAAGCGGGACCACACGAGAAGGAGGCAGAAGGATGCAGCGGCGGTCAGATATATCCAGTCGTTAAGCACCATAACGCCAAAGCCTGGTTCTGAGCGGAGCGTGATGACGTAGCAGACGACGCGACCAACCCCGGAAGTGAGAACACCCTCATCATGAGAGGAGTAGGAGGTATTGCCATGCCCCAGTGGATTACATAGGACCTACATGATATTGAAAGAAAATACAATGCAGAGTTGGTTCTTAAATAATTCACTGGTAAATAATGATGAATTTTGTAAATATGTACAAGAAGTAATGAGTAAATATTGGGAATTCAAAGAGGGATAACCTGGGATGCCTCATATAACTATTGGGGAATGTATCATCCAATACAGTTCTCTGATTCAAAGGGCTGACACAGAGATTACAGATAGAGACAAATATGGAACAAAGTAATAAAGCTCAAATATGAGTTGTATGATAAAAAAGTACAGTATGTATAAAATAAATAGTTTGAACAAGATGAGAAAGTGGGTAAATTATTCTCAGAGGGTTAGATTGAGGCAAACTAGTTACCTTTGTTGATCACAAACACAAGTGAGAACAATACAAGGTCTGTTATCTTATCACACATTGACCTTATTGGGCCTGTCTGTCATCATCAGTAGAAGATATATTTGATTTAATGCTTCATGGTTTTCATGTGAAAACTGAATGCTGTTGCAGTAGTTTGTCAAACGACAATATCATTCTTTTATTAAAAAAAATCTCACTCGATTTGGTTTGTGTTTCTGTCTTTGCTCCTTTTTTCAGCCTTTTAAAAAATAATATCGCATCTTTTTTATACTTATATCAATTCACGTTTACCAGTTTGTATTTGCTGTGCTTTTATTCTCTTGTGGATTACTTAATTCATTTTGGTTTATTTCAGAGAAATTTTCATTTTATATACCATTTCTAAGGCTATTGCAATATTTATAACAGTTATCCGACAAAACAACCTTATTAATATTTGTGACATGGGTGAGTTTATTTCAGATGAATGTATTACTGTAAATTGGAACAGTAAACAATTACTGTTGGTTTGTGGACAATGCTTTTTTCATAAATCAAAAAATGGCTTGTATTTATCAATTTCATCCGTAAATTGATTTGACTATTTGTCTGAATTCCACATGACAGAAAAATAGACATAGTGCATTGAAGTATATACATGGGACGTTTAATGGGACACTGATGAGGCTCAAGCTCGAGACAATATCCAGTATTTCTGAGTTTTGGGTTCAGGTAAATGTACAGCTCAAAGGTTTGGGCAGTAGATGGGGTTTTCCTGGTGGTATTGTTTGTTATTGTGAACAGTAGCCGGAGCGAGTGGTATGTGTTGTACATCTGCACCAGTGTGAGTTTCACTGAGCGTATCCTGTTACACAGATTGACAGGAGAACCTCTGAGGACTGAAGGCAGACACACTGCTCCCACAGGCTGCAGCCCACAGGTCGGTCACATTTACAGCCTTATTTCTCATCATCGACCATTTTACAGGTTGTGATTATTGATCAAAATACAAATATGACACGACATTTTGAATTCTTACCTTTTTACTTTGGGGTTTTTCTCTTAAGTTGGTATGTAACACCATTCATATGTTCATATGATTATGTTTATTTGATTGTTTGACTTGTTGAACTTTGTAGACCTTCTAATAGACTGTTTTGTTATATAAGTAACACCTGATGTACAATAATAATTTGTTGGTCTAATGCATTTATCTCAAATCTATATTTACAATTGGTTCAGCTCTGTTCTGCGAGCTCTTTAACTTTCTGTTCATCCACCCACCATACCTCCATACCTTCCTACCTACCTGCCTACCAAAATACCCACCTTCCTTCCTACCTACCTTCCTTCCTTCCGTCCTTCCTTCATACCTACCTACCAACATACCTACCTTCCTTCCTACATACCCATATACCTACCTATCAACTTATCCACCTACCTTTCTACCCACCTACCAACCAAAAAAACAACTTTTGTCACATGTATATGATCTATTATCATATTATGACAAATCACTCTATTTAGGATATATAGGTCAAAGGTCAGGTGTGTGTATGTGTGTGTGTGTGTTGCGGGGGGGTCTACATACTCTTGAAAATGGATTAAAGTCCATAAAGTCAGTGGTTGGTCATTTTCAGAGAGAGAAACAGATCATTCAAAACTCTCACTATGAAAATGCCTTGTGTGTTTCCTCACACATTGGGACATCCTCATTGGTTTCCACTCACAGCTGAGGAGCCCACAGAGCTCCACCCCCTCTGGACACTCAGCTCCTCCCACTAACAGGGCTTCATGTACACATCCCATACATTCTACCAGTCACGTGCCGTGTCCCCACTCATCCTCCCCTCCAGGTGGACCATGTCATCTAAAGTGGACCGGCCTCCACCCTACGAGGAGGCGGTGCAACGACCCAAGTATGAAACCCCCCAGCCGCTGCCGCCGCCGCCGCCGCCGCCGCCGCCTCAGGACTCCCCTCTCCCACTGCCCCCCTCTTACAGCCCAAGTCCTGGGATGTTTCCTGGCCCTATGGGCTACTGGGGCCCGGAGGGCAGCTACCCGCAGGGCGCCATGTGGGCCGCCCCCGGTCTGCGTCCGTCCGGGCTGCCCAACACGGTGCCAACTCTGTCTGCCGGGCTGCCCGGGTCCCACTCAGGTTGAGAGGAGATGACACTGGACCTCAGTTGATCCCGTTGCCTTGGAACCAAACCGAAGATGAGACATCACCTCTCTGTTCTTTCCAACCCTGCAGGAGACATGGAGGAGTTTCTGAGTGACCAATGGGAGAGCACATCCATCCGACACGGCTTCATCAGGAAGGTACAGACCTTGAGAACAACAAAGTCCCACGAATCTCTCTGACATCTCCTAAATGTGTCGCTCCTGTGTGGCCCTGTGCAGGTTTACCTGATTCTGACAGCTCAGCTCGCCGTCACGTTCTCGGTGGTCTGCGTCTTCACGTTTGTGTAAGTGTCACCATGTGCTCCGTGTGTGTGTGTGTGTCTGTGTGTGTGTGTGTGTGTGTGTGTGAGAGAGGATGAGGAACAGTGTGTGTCTGTGCTCTTCACAGTGATCCAGTGAGGCTGTTTGTCATCAGATACCCCTCCATCTACTGGGCATCTTTGTGAGTAAGGAACAAAACAGGGACACAGACTTAAAGGTGCGATGTGTAAGATTTGGTGACATCTATTGGTCAGGCTGCATGCAGGAGAACCTGTGGTGGCCCACAGTTTGGAGAATGTTTAGTATGTCCTGCTCTGGGCTACTGTAGAAACATGGCAGCCGCCACAGAGAGGACCCACTCCTCATGTCAATATACATTCAAGGGCTCATTTTGGGGTAATGTGAAAAGAACAGTCAGGTGATTCTTTTGTAAAAAGGTCCCTATGTACATTTTTATCTACAGATAGAAGGGACCAAAATCTTCCACTCTGCACCTTAAAAGCTCTTTCACTAATATGATAATAACCAACACTAATCAAAGTCATTGATCTGTCCGCAGGGTGGTGTATTTTATAGTGTATTGTATACTCATCTGCTGCAAAGAGCCGAGGTAAGCACGTCCCTCACCTCTCACTGCAATACATTTTTAGTTCTGTCTGATTTTGACATTTAAAATGAGTTTAAAAAGTGCTTTTTATTTTGAAATACTGATCATGATTTTGTTTAGGAGACGGTTTCCATGGAATCTTGTGCTCTTGGGAATATTTGTAAGTGAGAAGAAGATGCTGGCGGATCCATATTGTAAAATAAGACAGGTTCACCGTGACACGGTTCAAGAGGCAGGTGCACAAAAACAGTTTCTAAAGAGAACATAAAAAAAGTAAAGAGGAAAACATTATATACACAAGGAACTGACACAAAAAGGTCAGAATGCACACACCTTATTGCGCATAAGCTTTAGCAGTGATAGCACTGATCCACTACTGATATGAGCTACTGATAGTGATACAGTAGTAATAGCAGCATCAGTGGTGATGTAATAATAGTAAAAGTAATAATAACAATAATAACAATGATTATAATGATGGTGATGATGATAACAATAATAACAATACTAGTAATACTAGTAATACAGCAATAATAATTATAACAACAATAATATTAATCGTAAAATGATAATAATAACAATAATGATAAAAGAATAATAATAATAATACAACCAGTGTTACAATCAGATGATGAAGAAGAAGATTTAAGACTGAGATATTTGAATTAAAAACAGGAAAATAAAAATAAACAGCACCCTCTCTGTCATGGTAACACCCTGTTCTTATGTTTGGTCTGCAGACTCTAGCCTTGTCTTACATGGCAGGAACAATTTCAAGGTTTGTTCTCGGCAACTGATTCACATTTGCATCATGATGCATTATATTATATCAATTATTTGTATTATAGTTTTGTAAATACTGTTTTAATATGTCTGTCTATATCTTCTCCAGCTACTATGAAACTAAAGCAGTGTTCCTGGCCATGGGCATAACAGCTTTAGTTTGCATTGCTGTCACCATCTTCTGCTTCCAAACCAAGGTAGCTGTAAACTGTGTGTGTGTGTGTGTGTGGCCCGTGGCTTGTCAGGGGATGTCTGTGCTGTCAGTGTAAAAGAACGCCTTTGTCTCGCATTACAATGGGCCTCTGAGTTCCTTTAAATATTTATAACATTTCGGGATAAGATGTGAATCCAACCCTCTTCCATCTGACGCAACCCCAGATGAATGAGTTCCATTTCTGGCACGTCCTCTCCCCGTTTATCAGAGTTATTTCATTTATTTATTTATTTAAAAAATAACATCTCACCCACTCCTCTTTCATGTGGTATTAAGCCTATTAACTTCACTTTCATCCCTTTAATGACTCCTTTCTCATCTCAGGTGGATTTCACCTCCTGCGGCGGCCTGCTCTCCATCGCCGCCGTTTTGCTGGTGATCATAGGGATCGTCACGGCCGTCGTCCTCTCCTTCCAATACGTGAGCACGCTTTGGTCAAAGCTTTTCATTTATTCCCCCTGTTCTCCATATGGAGCCAGCGGCTCGGCCGGACGTGTTTCACACTCGGAGCCCTTTCTGATGTCACTCCACAGGTCCCCTGGCTGCACATGCTCTACGCCGCCATTGGGGCCATCGTTTACACTCTGGTGAGTCCAGACCCTCATGGGTCAGAGGTTGAGTTAGTTAGCGTCAATTTAGAATTTAGAACACCCCCAGTGAACACACTGTCTCACAACATATCAATCAGTCTAGGTGTGACTCTTTACATACAGCACATTTAATGAGGCAGTGCAACAAAGAGATCATTACACAATCACACCTGTGTCTGTGTACCAAATGTCTAAGTCAGGGGGTGTCCCACTCAGTTGAGTTGAGGGGCCACACACTGTACAGCCCAATGAAATCTCAAGTGGGCGGGACTAGTGACATCACAGCATAATAACCTCTAAACAACGATGGCTTCAAATTCTTCCCTTTGTTTTCGTGCAAAAAAGTACATTCTGAAATTGTTCATTTCTAATGAACTAGCTTTTTACAAAACGTTATAAACAACTTGGAATTTCTTAATGGAAAAGTACAATTTCAGCAAAATGATACTTCAATTTCACATTTTCACAAATGTCTATGGTTTTTTCTTTACAAAGTCATCTCGCGGGCTAGGTTGGACCTCCCCACGGGCTGGTTCAGGCCCACGGCCCGTAGGTTTGCCCACCCCTGGTAGAGTAAATCATGAATACACTATGCCAACGTAAAACGGGAATGAATCCAAAAACAGAATTCAACACCTTACATTTGTATTTACGGTGACATCATCGTGACAACTTTGGTCTCAGGGAGACAAAGTTTCTTGACTGAGGATCAATGATGGATGGACAAACTTTAGTTTGACGTGTTAGATTTTACAATTGAAATAAATACTGTGCAACTACATACATATGATTGCCTGTAGCTCACCTGATCCTCATCCTGTGTCTCTCTCTCCCTCAGTTCCTGGTTTACAACACTCAGCTTCTGATTGGAAATCGGGAGTTGTCCATCAGCCCAGAGGAGTACGTGTACGGAGCGCTCTCTCTCTACGTCGACGTGGTTCACATCTTCCTTTTCATCCTTCAAGTCAGCGGAGCAGCAACTGAATAAACCACAGGGTCAGAGCACACACAGTCTACTGTCCTCTCCAGACGCACAGCGTTTGTCTTTAAAAGTACAGTGTGTAGGATTAAGTGACATCTAAAGGTGGATTCCCCTGATCTCGCCCCTCCCTTCCAAGCATGCACATGAACCTTTGGTATTTATCATTTATAATGAAACCTCTAGAGCTGGTACGTTTCCCATTTCCAGGTTAGGGCAAAAACAGGGATTATTTACGCTTTAATCTTACACACTGGACCTTTAAACATTACATTTTTATGTAAACTGTATATATCTTTTCTATGGCAGTAACACATGAGTACTTTTATTCCCTCTTGAACTGCATGATGCTGAGCATGGATATGGTGTGTGAATGGGAGATCCAACTCTTCTGTTTGTAATTTAATGAGGATAATGTTTTTTTCCTTATAGGCTTTTAGTATCTTAGTAGATAGTATATGATAATAGTGTCTTTGTTTATGATCAATAACATCTGATCATTACTAAACCAACACTGAAAACCAATGACAACTACTGTATATAAAAAAACAACAATAGAGACAAAACAGTTGATGGTTTGAGTATCTTTTATTTATTTATTTCATGATTTGAATTTAGTTCCATTAATCCCTTAGAAAACACCTGTAGTTACCAGCACACTGCTGGACACCACAATCATTAATCCTAAATCTGTGCTGGTAGTACTTGAGGTGGACTCCGATCTGGATTGAAGTGGTTTCCTACGCAGTGTAAACATATAAAAGACGTTAGACAAACACCGACTCACTGTTTAAAAGATGGATTACGTGTTTTCCAGAAACTCCCTTTAATCACAGATCAGTTCTGCTGTCATTTGCTGTTGTTGTTCGACAACTATGAATCAATAAAAAAAAAAAAACACCCTGCTGTCTCATATTCTTGCATCTTATTAGTTAATCATAGAGGCATGTTATTATCATAGGGCAGCACTAACCCATCTACAGCCTCTTCTCTTCTGGATTAGTTTTGTTTCCCATCACCAGCATAATGTGTGTTAGTCCCAGATGATTGGGATTATCCAACATGGAGGCAAGTTCAAGGTGTCAGACGCTTGGGGTCGCGAGGGAACATGGAGGTCTGACGGACGTTGTGGAGGCCGAGGTACAGCATGCACACTCTCTCCAGGCCTGAGGAGGAGAAGGAGAGATCAGCCGCTCAGCAAATTTGTCCTGTGCATTTGTTTACAGTGCATCTGCAATAAAGGAGCTACTACACACCAATGCCTCCACCGCCATGAGGGGGCGCTCCAAAGCGGAAGGAGTCGATGTACGCCTTGATCTTCTCCAGATCTGCAGTGTCACAAGCAAGAGGCAACTGGTTTTTAAGCCATCTGTTCCAACTTCAACCCTTGTGTTGTAGTTCCTACTTCTCGCCAAAAGAGAGAGACAGAGATCGTATACTATCTGCATGCGCTTACCGATCTGGTGGTGCATGGCTCTCTCGGTCAACAGCTGAGCGTCGTGGACACGTTGGGCTCCCGACAGGATCTCCTCTCCCCTCATGAACATGTCGTAGGAGTTGGAATATTTCTGATTCAAAGCAAAAAGGATGGGGCACGTGTCTTTAACAATGAGGGAAGTCACATGTGAGTTTGTGAGAGAAAAAGGCCTGAGAAATGATTGTTGAAAAACCCAAGAAAAATGTCCGTAAGATTAAACCCAGCAAGGGTCCAGAGAACAAATGGCAAAATCTGCAAAGGGCTTTATTAATGCAACAAAGCTCTGAGTGATATGTCATCCCGTCACACGTTGCAATTATTTATCTTATTACTTTTGAACACCTCCTAAGAACTCATGATGGTAGGAGAGCAAACTACCCCTGTGGTTTTACTCCAGGAACTAGTTTCCTGTGCAACAATGCATCACAGCTGAACCCTGCTGTGCATTCGTCAGTGAGTCACATGCCAAGGGACCGTCTGCAAAGTTTTGAAAAATGAACTGAGCTTGTAGTATAAACACCAAAATCATTCGACTCCATGTTGTTCATACAACAAAACTCACCTCACAAAAATGGCGTGTCATCATTTCAATGAATTGTTAAAAAAACATACAATATAAGTAATTGCAGACATTAATAAAACTTTGGCATGTGGCTCAAAGTATATAAAAGTATCAAAAAAATTGGTACCAGTATTGAAACAAAACGGTATCAGGTGTGTGCGTGTGTGTGTGTGTGTGTGTGACTCACAGAGTTGTTGGGATCAGGCATGGTGTAGAAGGGTCTGACAGCCAGTGGGTATTTATCCAATACATAGAAGTCAGTGTCATACTGAGGAAACAAATAGGAGCCGCCAGAAGTGTTGATAAGTCACACAACCGAGGTACATTCTGTTGTACAGTGATTCAGTAATCATCAACATTACAGAGGTGTTTAATTTGTCCACTCTGGACTACGATGTCAGATGGTTATTAATTCAAAGTTATTTAGTTTGACATTTTTTCATAAGGTTTATCAAAGTTGTATAATCTCCATCTGCCGTCCGTGCTCAGAGACGTTTCGGTTCAGCCATGGGTGATGGTCATGAGGGCCGTCTTCTAATTATTATTAGATTTATTATAATGTATATATTAATATATTATAATGTAATTATTATGAACACTATTATGTATAATTTTTATCCTGATATTAAACATTACTCATTTAATGGTTGGTGCACCTCTGAAATTAGTCAGCTGAGTATTGTACACTCCTAAGTGAGTATTATTTAAAGCTGAGGACACAAGTGTGAATGTACCTTTTCTTTGACGAGACGACCCAGCAGCTTTTCATTGGGAGTGCTGCAGAAAGACAGAAACATAAATGATTACACTGATGAATACATCTTACATAGTGTTCGCCTTTGTGTGTGAGATATACAGTGTCACGGCCAGAGATGTAAATGGTTTTGATTCCATGATTTACTTGAATGTTACTGAGTCACTGTTCTGATGTTTCACTTCTCTTTACAAAGAGTTCATACTGTTTTATCGGTGAAATCATCTGACATGCTGTGCAGGAAGTGCATCAGGGGGCATGTGAGGTTGCTCTGACCTGAGGTCCTCCTCATCACCCATCTCCACCCCGGCCTCACGCAGCATGGCCACGCCCTCGGTGAACTCCAGCCTCAGGGTGGGCTCCAGAAACTTGAAGGGCTCGCTGGGGAACTGCTTATTCACGGTCTGGATCTCAGTCTGGAAACTGATTGAAACAAACACACACATTAACACAAGAAATTAAAACTTAAAAAAAGCTAACAGCCCTCGAGCTGTTAACCTAGATTTCTGTTAAATATCTTTAAAATCTCGTTTTTTTCTCTGCCGGCCACCTTACCTGCTCTCACACTACAAACGGATTAAAGCATCTATAGAGAGGATGTTAAAAATAATTCAAATGGAAAAGACGGACCATAGAATCGTGACTAGAATGACTCTGTGTGCATCACAGAGGCCAGACGATCCAAGGCATCTGTCTGGCTCTTAGAATAGAAAGGTAATAAAGGGAAAAAGGGAAGTAGTCTGGTTATCTGCACCACATCTTACAAATGCACTTATCTCAACACCCAGACAATGGGTAAGGAAATCCCAACTAAGAACGTGCAGATTATTACAAATATTCAAAATAATCTAACAATCGTGGTAAATAGATCTTGATTTGCAAAAATCATCATCAAAGAAAAAAAACAAAAAAAGAAAATGAGGATGCGAATAACTATTTTGATCATTTATAATTTCTTAAATTATTCTATCTGAAAATGAAGCAATCGAATATAATTAAAAACTTTTTTCTTTTCTTTTATTCTTTCAAAATCCTTTAATATTATACCATAAAAAGGCTAAATATGTATTTTACTGTATGGTGCAGGGAATAGTGCATTTAACCATGAGCAGTGTGAGGCACAGGACTGACTGCTTCTTCAGTTTTGAGCATTACTGCCACCTCCTGTATTCAAGTGGTTGGTGCACTGCCCCTTTACTGATCTTCAAAATCTATGTTCGATATTATAGATAGGGCGGGCATCTATCTTCATTTGGAGAGTTCTCAAAACAATAAACTTTCTTTACAGCAGACAGCTTTAACTCTCCGGTGCTGTAACATCCCCCTGAATGCCCCGACAGAATCATTTAAAAAGTCAAAGTGACACAATAAGGTAAGTCATGAGATCTGAGGGCAGAATGTCAAGCTGTTCTGAGAAAGAGGAACCACCATCATCAGTTGACTTGTGTTGACAAGTGTAACATCTGCACTGAGCCCAGCATGTGGTCTGACTCAGCACTTAATCAGTGGTTCACACACAGACACCAGGCTGTTTTCACCAGGGAGGCACATGGTCTGGTGCGTGGGCTGTCGGGTCACGTCCCTTTCTACTTCACTGAGATCAACTGTGGGAAAACGGTGTCACAAGCCCAGTGTCTGGTTTTGGTGTCGAGAATATAAGGTTAAAAGACTCAAATGTGTTTTAGTTTGAAATTGTTGCCTCGAGTCTCACATTTAATCAGGACTATATTCTGGAGTAAACCTGTACGAGTGAGAGCTGCTATTTTGCAGCTTTGGCGGATTGTTGTTAGAAAAGATGACTTTTCAGGTAGTAAATGAAAACAGGCTCGTCATGTGTAGATATAACAAAGACATGATAAACTTTATGCACCCAACAACAATATTCAGGTATTTATAAATACTATACTAACATTCTGTTAAAATAATATAAACATATTCATCAGCTGACTTCAGCAGAGGGATGGGGCGTGGTAGCAGCCACTAACCCAGGTGCATCAGTGGGATTAGGTTTCTTTGTTAGGTATCTGCTTCATAATGCAAATGTCTAATAAGCCAATCACACTGCAGCAACTCAATGATGCCATATCGACACAGTGAGGACTGTAGAAGTTCAAACGGAGCATCAGAATATGTACGAAATATGAAAGAAGTGACTCTGAATGTGAAATTTGAAGCTGGATGGCTGGTCTGAGTATTTCAATGACCACAGAGAATGTTCTGAAAAACACAAGTATCCAGTGAGCAGCAGAACTGTGGGTGAAAGTGTCATGTTGATGCCAGAGGTCTGAGGAGAGAGTGGCCAGACTTGTGCAAACTAATGCAACAGTGACTCAAATAATGAAATGAAGCAGATATCTGAAGAAGAGCATCTCTGAAGGCATTAAATATGGGACAGGACACGGCAGCAGAGGACCACTTATACCGAGTGTACATCCAATACCAGGCACCTGTTCAATTCATCTCCTGTCCACATGGGGACAGAGTAACAGTAGCTGTGCAGCTGCACTGCAGCGACACCCTGTTGTGAAGATACCTGAACACCACGAGTACAACGTCTGCCAACAGGTTACGAATCTACTTCGGGGTGCCCGATTTGTGGTTGATCACACCTTATTTTCAAAACTGACGCACCCATCGGTGCTTGGGTGCGCATTTGACATGAAAACTACATCTCAGTCACTCTGAAACTAGCCAGGACTCTCACCATGCATGATGCGCAAGAAGGTTTGTTGAGTGTTCAAACCGCTGATTCCATTCCTCCATTATACTGATCAATGCTGGAGCACCTGCTCATCTGGCATTGACTTGTGTTTCACACACGTCTGTATCTGAATTGTAAAAGAAAATAAATGCAGGTACAGTAGAGCACTGTCGAGAATCCACCGTCTGTGAGCTGCAGAGGAGCTAAACGAAGAAGTTTAACTTTTGTCTTGCCTGATTTCCCACTGAAGTGGGTTTTGGTGCAGCGTGAGCGAGCACAATAGGGAGCAGGTGCGTTACGTGCAAAATGAATGATGAAACTGGTATGAAACTTTTCACAGGCTGGAAATGACGACTCAGGAGGAGAGGGCAGGAGACGCAGAGCTCACATATGAGACGCCTGCAGTCGGTGATTAAGCAGAGGGTATGAGAGAACGGAGAGATGATTTGGTGCAGGCCTGATTCCTCTGAGTAACCATGGTGATTAATATTTAGAAACATGATGGGGAAGAATAATCCATGTACCTTTGAGATGCTGCCGGATCTGTACAAAAATATTTATTTATTTAATATTTTGTTTACAAATAGTATTCATTACACCTGTAGTGCTACTTTTTACCAGTAGGAGGCAATAGAGTCACATCCTTACAAAGAAGCTGTTTGCGTGATTGACTTTTAATGGAGCAGGCTGCTGTGTGAGATAAAGTGTTATCTGGATTCATCAGATGAAATGACTTTACTGAGACATATAATATTTAAATCTTCTGAGTTTGGTAAGAGCTATTTCAATCAAGTATGCACACCAGGGTCGAGTCCTGTTAAATTCAGTGTCAACCCTCTGAATGTGGTCGGTTGTCTGAACTCAGTCTATGTTTGGGTCAAGGCAAGATATTGGGAGTAAGATGAGTTGAGTTTAGTTTAGAGCTTCATTTCTTTTAGATCCTGATCTTACTTGTCTCTCAGGCCTTTGAAGATCTGAACCATGGTGTCAGTGATGGAGTCGATGACCTCGTGGTAATGGTAGCTGAAGGCCATCTCAATATCCAGACCCACGAACTCAGTCAGGTGTCTGTGGGTGTTGGAGTCCTCCGCTCTGAAAACTGAGACGGGACACATTCAACATCATTGGTGCAAACGGGACAAAGTGGCAGGTTTTAACAGATCGTTTCATGGATTTTATGCCAGCGATGTTGTTTACCCGAGATGATGGACCCTTGCACAAGGTCTCAATGAACACATTTTTGAAGATTTGGTCACAAATAAACTTTTTTCAAGTTGCTCTAATGGCAAACTTTCTGAAAATAGCTTGGAAACTTTCATTTCGCTGATTTTATCGATTATGAGGCACTTTGTGTGCCGAGTCCCATAAACTCAGAGGTGCTGTGAGGTACCGATTACCTCCTTGATGATGATGTTGATGATGATACACCTGCTAACGACGGTTCCTGGGTAATTGTGGAGGGATTAATGACATGAGTCCTATATGAGATATCCCGGGCTGTGTGTGGGCCTGATGATGTCTGACCTGAAAATCAAACATTTTCTAGAGTCCACGTTTAACGGCATGAGATTGTGTCCCTGTCAGATGTGTTCAAATCAGAAGTATTCATAACAACAGGGAGCTGGCATTTCATTTTACTGCATTGTTTGTCCCTTGTGGGTTTTGTAATGGTGAACAGTGCAACAGCTGGCATGGGAGGTGGATGTGCTAGAGCTGAGGCTGAACCCCATGGCGCTCTCTTAAAGTGATGGGGAGTGAACGTCACCCACTAGTCACCATTACATCCGGTACTTTCAGGTGACGGTGAAGGTGAGAGGACACCATAAATATATCCTGCTATGGAGATTATGTATTTTGAAGTACAGTGCATCAACACAGGCGTCTGCTCTTATCACTTATAACTTCTGAAGCCTGCAGTTTTACGTTAATGTCTCCCGCATCCATGACACTGGTTTTCATCAACACCCGTTCACTGCAAACTTTCCAGACGTTTTCCTGTTGGATTCTCACATGGACATTTCCCTGACACGAATACACTTCCACATTTGAAGCTGGCAAGAAACATTTCACAAAACATCCGGAACAACTGACTCAGACATTTTGTTCCCACACACAGACCTGGAAATTGTGGGGACATTTTGGGGACAGCGTTGTTGGAATAATTCACGATCAAAAGTCACAATCAATTTGATCAAAAGATCAAATGCGTCACCATCAAAATGTGGCTGAGTGAAGTGGACATCACCTGCTTTCCCAAAGACTTGCATATATTAATACAGATCCAGGTGATTTAATCGATGCATATGATCTGTGCATACGTTTACTGAAATGCCAATTAAAATCATGTGAAAAACGTTCTGAACATGACGTCCCTGGACGTCCTCAGCAGATTTACACAGTGGCTTGATGTGCACTGAACTACAGACACACCAGCACTGGAAGAAGAGCAGATCCTGACTCTCTTCGCTTGCTGAATCGGTGCGAGTGTAACTAAGGCAACAGCAGCCGGAACACTGTGGCCTTTGATGCGATGATGACCTTTCATTTCTTTGTGTACAAATATAAAAACAAAGACAAAAACTCTTTGTCTGACATGGTCGGACAAAAACTGAACGTTGCATCCTTCTCCCAAAAGCCTCATTTCATCCCGACTGAGCTGGAAATAAGAAAGAAGGACATCTAGAACTTGTGCTTTTGTTCAATCAAATGGTGGCACTGTTGGCTCAGCGTCAGACCTACGGACACTGTCAAACCCAGTACAGTGTCATAAAGTCTTTTAAAAGCCCCTCTGTGTCACTTCCACACTCTGCGACACGGCAGCTCGACACAGTTAAAACAATACACAAAAGGAGGGATGTCTGTTAAATGTTTCATAGTCTAAATGCAATTAGAGCCATTTTAGGACCTGATATCTCACTTGATGGGGTTTTCACAACACTCACGCTGCCCATTTGGCTCCCGATAAGGAGACGAGAATATGTTGACGGGACAGATGGGAGGTGATCTTACCTGGCCCCACGCAGAAGACCTTGTCAAAGTCAGCGCAGATGCACATCTGCTTGTAGAGCTGGGGAGACTGGGCCAGGTAGGCGCTGGTCTTAAAGTAAGACACTGTGAAGACGTTTGCTCCACCCTCACTGGCAGCTGGAAGAGGAGAGAGGGGAGGACTTTTAAATGTGAAATTAGACATTTAAAAATGACCCACCACCTCTGCAGATGGTTAGGGTTTTTGATGAACCGCTGCAGTGGCAGTGTGGGATGATGGGCTGTGAAGTTGACCTGTGGTGGCATCCTTCAACTGCAACAGTGACCTGTAGTGATTGATCTGATGTAAAGGACAGTCCACGGAATTATAAAGGTGCACTTTGAGCTAATTTGTCAAGTAATGCAGAGATTTCAGACATTCGATTTTTGATGAATGGTCCGGGTTCAGAAGTGGTACCATCTAGTGCACTTCATTTACTTCACGGGCCACATACACAGCCCCAGTTGATCTGAAGTGGGTGGGGCCAGAAAAATCTCAGCATAATAACCTACAAAAAACAACAACTCCAAATTCTTCCCATTTGTTTCTGTGCAAAAACAGTATAACCTGGTGGTCCGATTTTGGCCCACAGGCCATATGTTTGACACCCCAGATCAAGTGGATGAGGCGTATGAGGCAACCGGTGAAATAAATCTTGCAGAACCTCCTAGTTTCAAGCATGTAGAAGAAACATTTGAGGCTTGAAGTTATAGACAAAAGTGCAGATGAGCCATTCTATGGAAACGCAAACACACTGATTTCCAGTGCACACCACCACACTCATATTAACACATACATACATATGCATCACGTGATCTGATTTTCTGTTTGCTATAATGTTTTTTTTATAAATCAAGGTATGTCTGTGACACACACTTGATCACTCTGAGATATTTCCTCCATATTTGAAAACAGAAAAAAAATTTCCAGACAGTTGCCTGGCACACGTCTCAAAAACAAAAACACAGGTGAACGACTTATATAATGTACAGTACATCAGAGTTACACAACACATCTGCGGTTCCCCTTTTTCACAGACGTCAGAGGGCAGAGTCTGATGCTCTCATGTCAAAAATAGGGTTGAGGGTGGTGGTGGTTCACGTGGCAGAAACTGTTACTGTGTGTCCTGGGTGGTGGCAGGCAGGAAGATGTGGGTTCTTGAAAAAAGAAAAAAAGATTTACAACTGCCGCCAAAACAAAAGAGCGGCAGATTTGAATTTTTAACGTCTGCATTGGGCAATACCATTCACTGAACTGAGACGGCCACAGGTCTCACCAGCATTTATTTAACATCCGAGACGCATCCAAGGACAAGGAAACGGTGAAGATGACAATAATCATATTCGGACACATATATTTCAATATCTAAAAAGGTTCCATTTATTACTCAAAACATTACGATTCATTTACGTTCCAGAGATTTAGAGATTAACCTGCAATGTCTCTAAAGCGAAACATGGCGGCCTCTCAGACGACCTGTGCCTGATGTCAGCTAATTTATATATTTGAGGTAATAGAAGACAACAATTTGTACAATGAGGTATCTAACCTGCATGATACACATTGGACCTTTAACAGACTGAATAAGCCACCTTGGCGACAGTAATACAAGCTAGTATCAAACGGCACTCAAGCTCCTCTGAGTGAGCACAGTATAAAAACCTTCATCTCTTTTATCAAGACAATAATTGTTCATGCTTTTCTCAGCTGTTGCCATGAGAATTTTTTTTCCAAGATCAAGACCCGCTGATCACTGAGCTCATTACTATGCATCGACATTGGTGAGATGCTTCCTGTCGACCGGTGGTGATTGTGGGTGTATGGTAGAGGGCAAGGGAGCCAAATGCGCATTCATCCCTGAGGAGGGATCACTTCTAGGTGCTGCATCTCACCATTCTAGGCTGTTGTGTGCATGTATGTGCTCAGTGAGGAGCCCACATGCTGCTTGATAAATAGGGCCCCTGCTGTTGGGAAAGGATAAGTGAGGAACAATGCAGAGAGAAACTGAAATGAGTCGTATCTCAATGTGGCTGTGAGGGGTTTTGTTGAAATCTTCTCTCCTCTCTGGTGTTTCCTGCTCACTGTGATGTGGGATAAGGCCGTTTGGGAGCGAGCTTAATAAAAAAAACAACCTCTGCTGTTGAATTACGGCCGTGGTGAGGAGAAAGTAGAGCGGAGCAAAATTCCCACAAGGCGGGACGACTGAAATTCTGACCGGTCTGAAACAAGAAAAGTGTTTGCCGACATCTCGTCTGTTGTTTTGCTTGGACGCAGATGTGCTGGGGTACGTGTCCTGTTTCATAAACTTCATTAGTCACGCTAACTGTTTTACGTGAGTTCCAACTGAAGTTTGGTTCCTGATTTGAGTTGCTGTCTAGAAAAAGCAACGGACAACTAAACAGGAAGTGAACTTTACAACAGCCACATGATGACTCACCGGACTGTGGGTGGGTTGTGTGACATGGAAAGTGTTTCAGTGCATGCAAATCTCACATGATGTCTCCCTGTGAGTGATCAAACAATCATCTTTGTACCTGATATGATTTTGGGAGTCTGGATCTCCACAAAGCCCTTCTTGATGAGGGTGTCTCTGAAGAGCTGGCAGACTCCTGACTGCAGCCGGAAGACGGCCTGACTGGTGGTTGTCTACAGGAAAATCCACAGACACACAGAGACACACATTAGTACAGTGGTGCCCAATACGTTGATCGCGATCGACCGGCCGATCGCACAGGCAGTGTTGGTAGATCGCCGGCGTTCGTCACACGTCAACACGAGAGAGAGAGAGAGAGAGAGAGAGAGAGAGAGACAGACAGACAGAAAGAGAGAGGAGCGCACAGCTGCCGCAGTACATGAACACTGCCCGTGCGCCAGAATTGGCACAGCAGCGGCGGCGCCGCGCTTCACCGAAAGTGGTCAAAGATGGATATGCCACACACACGCATGCGCGCGCACATACACACACACACACACACACCTTAATGAGAAATGGAGCGAGAGAGAGACCACTTTTCATTTCGCAAAAAAATTACAAAACCTCTTAAAATGAAATTGGTGTATCAGCATATTGAAAAAAGTATTTGTTGTAGGTCCACAAATGTTTTTCTTTTTTGCTGTAGTTTCAATAAATAAGCGCGCATGGACGCACACACACACACACACACACCCACGCACACACACACACACACACTTACATATGTTGACCCCTGGTGTTGGTAGATCATTTTGACTGGGTCAATTAAAAAGTAGCTCACATGGCGAAAAAGTGTGGGCACCACTGCATTAGTATTTCTACTCTTAAAACGTTGAATTCCTGGAATTACATGAATTTAAACCAAGTGACAATCCCCAGAAATCTTTAACTATTCAAACTGCTCCAGATTCTTTGCCAAGGAGTAAAAAGGGCTGTTTGAAATACGAGCTCTGATGCTGTGGAACCCCCTGCCTGGAGAATAACACTGGACTGGGTCAGTAGTTCGCTTTGAATCCAAGATTAAAAAGGTACAGAGCTGAGGCTTTAAGCCTGATTTATGCCCGCGGCCCAGTGACGTCATATCAAATAGGAAAAACCTATGGTAGCCTTCAGCCATAGTTAAAACTCAAAGGTTTGTCCATTCTGGGCAATTACAAAACATGGCCATCAATGCAAACATCCAGATGTTCAATATCTATATAATTACTATATATTGCCCTTCTGCATACAGACATGTTATGAATTACACCTTCATCTTGCCATAGACTGTCTATGGAATTAGTTGTTATTGCTGAAATTTCAAGTATCATTGTTAATAAAACATTTATTCTTTTAGAACAGAGCTTTTATTTGTTTATGTGTTTGTTTTGTGCTTTTGTATTATTGTTCTTATAAGTTCTTTGAAAAAAGACTTCAATCATTATAAAAATCCACTTTAGCAGGTACAATTGTGCCGTTTATTCAGTTTACATACAATCGACCTGCCTTCATCGACACTCTGATTTTGATGAAGACAATTGTTAGTACAGGAAATGTAACTTCTACTAAGACCCCGGCTTTATCTCTGATGCAGATGAAAACAATTTAAAATAGAACTGTGAGTGTTCCAATCAAAATGGCCACTGACTTTATATACCATATATGGCTAAAGGAAGCCACAAAGTCACACACCCCACCCCAAGCTGTGAAGGTTAGGTAAGTGCAAGTGAGAAAATCTAAGTGAACACTCCCCAACAAACCACTGACTCATCTCCAATAACCCCAAGATTTCCAGAGGTGAATTTTATCGTCTTTCAGCTCCAGTTATTACACATCTTCATGAAGACAGGCCCCTGTCCTGTCAATACAGGAGGGCACTCAGGCCTGAGCTAATTATTGGGTCTCATCTCTCCCCATGTCTTCAACACCTGTCTGTTCCTGGAAAGGCCTTGTCTGACAGTCAGTTGGCAGAATGGAAAGGTGATAATGTCTTAATACTGGCAAAGCTCATTAATCTGCAGACAATGCCTCTGGGATGTCTGATGGAGGCTCTTCCTACATTTCTTATCTGAGCACTTAGCTAATCCACTGAGCAAAAATAGAAGATTTAAAGCTAAACACAACTTTAAGACCTTTGAAAAGCAGTGATCCAAATAATTAACTCCCTATGACTCATTAGTGTCCTATATTACACATGTGGCACTGCCTTGTGTTAAACTGACGAAAAACTAGTTTGTGCAAGCCCGTGTTCCAAAAAATGTGACGTGTTTCCTGTTTGTATCAAGTCTGCGGTGAGGTGATGCCGAGGTGAGAGCAGGGGGGATGATGGTTGGTGTCTGTAGAAACGGACAGGTTTGCTGGTGGGGCGCTGAACCTAACGCACCTCTCTGAGGCAGCAAGTTGGTTTGAAAGTTGACAGTGGTGACACATCATCAGGTTTCAATGAACACTATTTACTTGCTTGGGTTCAAATAGAGTTCTCGTTTTAAATGCGTCTACAAGTATTAATAATTAAATCGGAGACTTTTGACGCCTTTTTATAACACACCAAATACACAACAAAACAGAAAACATATGACCTATAAAGTGATTTAATGGATAAACTGAACCAAGAAGATAAAGCACAATCACGTGCAAATGCCAAGCAGATAGGTCAGGTCAATCATCACAGGTGACATCTAAGCAAAGCTACATTGTGGCCCAACTGGCCCTGCCTCTTTTGATTGGTCAACAGCTCCTAGCTGGGAAGTGAAACATTTGGATTATTAACTAAAATCATCTCTGTCATCATCAATGTGACCCCTTTAATAATCAGTTAACACTTCATGAAGCATTGATCCGGCTTGTTGGATATGAAAATGTGCTGTTTTGTTCTAAAATGATGATGATGATGTATAAAGATGTTATAACAAAGCAAATGTCTAACCAAAAATAAATTAGAGATCAATCAATACTAAAACAAATAATATCCACCTAACCAAGCAGGAGCACACTGTGACTGTGGGCCCAGCTGTCTTACACCAACTAAATGAGCATGCACACAAGTAACAACAGTGTTTGAGTGTAAAACACCTCACTTAAGCATGGTCAAGTTACAGGGGCAGCTACATTATTGTTGGATTGCATTTTCCAGCTCCCCTCTTGTGTGGGAACCACTTTACAGCTTCGCTGGGGTCCCAGTGTAAAGCTGATGATAGACTGTGACTTCAAGAGCTTAAAGTGCACTGTGTTGAAGAAACAGGTGTTGCTGCTGCGAGGCCTGCGAGCTGCGCGGCTCTGTGCTGTGGTGCCTGCGGCTTCCTGCCTGTCACACCATCCATGTGGGAGGCACAGATTCAAACATCGAGACATTCTCTGGTTTGGTGTCTACTGCTGCTCTCGCACATCTCCAACACTGCACAGCAGTTATAGCATCTGCCTATTAAATCACAGACTATCTCCTTTCACTTGCACTGGAGCTGCAGTGGTCTGACTAACACTGGCAATGTTTTTACAGTATCTCGTACAGTCGACTGTCTGGCGTATTTTACATCCTTCCTTTAATATTTCATTTTTAGGAGAAATACAAAACGAGGACACAACTCAAGCGACCAAACTCTTCAACGGCTATGAGCATTCCACTATATTACGAGTATTTCTGTTCATGGCTTTATCCGTCTTGCACTTTATTGATTTTGCCGATGTTTTTTTTCTTGTTTGTATTTTGTCTTTAGTTGTTGAGGGATTTTTCGGATTTGAGGGCATGTTGGCTGTAAGGCAGGGAGTCTAAACATACAGCCCGTGGGCAAAAACCTGCCCGCCAGAGGGTCCAATCCGGCCCACAAGATGACTTTACAAAGTGTAAAAATTACAGAGGGGACATTTAGTGCAATTTTCCAAAAAAGATAGCTGCTATTTCAAATTTGTACACTGGGGGTCTCACACAACACTACTTGTTATTATTATCTGTTCTATGTATTGTCATTGTTTATAGGTTATTGTACTATGATTTTACTTGTCCGGCCCACTTGAGATCAAATTTGGCTGTATGTGGCCCCTGAATTCAAATGAGTCCGACACCCTTGCTTTAATGTCAAGTTACAGTGTACATGATAACCCTTATTTGGCTACATCAGTGGTGAACTAATAATGCCTTGCAATCAATCTTATCATAAATAAATATTGTGAAAATGTGTTTGTGTAATTTCTAAAATATAGAAACAACATGAACTTGAGGTGAGGCTTCAAATCTCGAAAGCAAACAGCTTTTTCCACATCTCAACAGACCACTTCACGGGCCTCTAATGCGAGCATGCTACTCTTGAGATAAGATACATCAAGACAAATGGCTTTTCCCTTCTCTCAATTGTGGAAACAACTTACCCTGAGATCAATCACCCTGTTGTCCAGCTTGGTGTCCTGGTTGACTGTGGCTCGACCTTCCTGAGGACAAAAACAAAAACACACTTCACATCAAGAGAGGCCTGACAAATAGGAAATTATGATTGGTTCTGCCACGAATGTGTCATTAAAAAAAAGGTTAAGAAAATGCAGAGCAATAGTGAATAAAAGGCACATTCAAACTTCTCTGCCAATAAAATAGCAGCTTCACCCAGGTTTCTTTTCCACATGGGTGAACCTGTCATTAGAAGTTTATGTACAATTACGCAATTAGGCAGGAAGGAATCTACCCCGGGATAGAGTGTTCACTCGTGACCTGTGCTCATCTCAACTGCTATTTGGTGGCGAGCTGATTGAAACGTGCACTGGTTGTCATTTGACCCTGGTGTGAATGCCAATCTAACACATTCCCACTGCACACAGGAGTAAGGGGCAAAGGAGAGCCAAAAAACACTGGTCAGGTCAACGCATGATCACATAGCTTAAACACTCAGACGCATTTAGTACATGATGCAAGCGCCAACTGCAACATTACGTCTGCAACAAGAGGCTACGACACAATAACGGAGAACAGAATAGAAGAAAGATGGATGAGTAAATGTTTCAACGCGGGAGGAACTGCAGCTTCCAGGGTCAAGGATGTCAGGCTTCCTCATAGGACCCCCTGGATTTGAGCTAACAGTCTGCAATACTCTCACATCCTGCTTTATACAGCTCTGCACTGTAAAACAAAAAGGTCCCGACAGACACAGAAACAGGCAGAAAACAGGTGTGGCAACAAGAGTGAGACACATGGAATCCCTGCAGAAAACACCTCGGACAGACCGACTGAATTAACTTCTTATCTTATAAAATCAAATCCACATCGCCCTTGTTGGTTAACTTTGAAACTGAGATGAGGCTTCAATTTATTCACATGAATGAGAGGATCTCCATGATAAAATTATCAAAACGTCATAATATCTTGAAGATTTTAAACAATAAAAAAGGGATTGCATGGGATCGTCATTTTTGTCATTTCTAAAAAATATTACAAAACAATTACATACTGACATTTTCATGAGTTTATCACATAAATGTATGACCTTTTCTCCCAAATACCCTTAAATGTGCCCATTAATGTATATTTACATGAGGAGCGGGTCCTTTCTACGGGGGCCGTCAGGTTTTTAGCCCTGAGTGG
Organism: Chascanopsetta lugubris; assembly: GCA_016785325.1. Taxonomy (NCBI): domain Eukaryota; kingdom Metazoa; phylum Chordata; class Actinopteri; order Pleuronectiformes; family Bothidae; genus Chascanopsetta; species Chascanopsetta lugubris. The sequence goes on from JAFBJT010108507.1 coordinate 52,098, forward strand.
ATGTACTCAACATCTATTGAGTTTTAATGACAACCGTAGTCTATCATAGGTTCTCCTGCATACTCAGAAGGGTGAAGTGATGGATACAACATCCAACTTGACCTCTAGATGTCACCAAATCTTACACACTGTACCTTTAATTACTGGGAAAAAAATTGCCAGAGGGATGGACCTAGTTAAACACACGTCTGCTTTGTGTTAAAAATGTGAGCTGACTCCAGCGGAATCTGCATTAGGTGAGTGTTAAGTTGGTATCCATCTGACAGACAGGAGCTCCAATCCGAGCGCACGTGCCATCAACCCGACCACTGGTCAGCCTCAGGTTGTGCTGGAAGTGATCCATGATGCAACTTTGAGCTAAAACACTTCTGACCATGACATTTCAGACTGAATCTGAAGAAAACAAAAATATAATGACAGTAATCATCTATTGATTTGGATTGGTAAATGATTGTGTACAGAAGCCAGAGACTAACACAGGCTCAAAGTTTAACTAACACCTTAAGACCTCTTAAACTGGAGGTGGTGAAATAATGGCTTCTATAATGGATCGTCTCGAATGATTAATGCACAACTACACATGATCAGAATACAGAGCTCCCTGAACCATGGCAGCCAGCTCTTATAAACACATCGAGTGAAACCACAGTCTGCGTGAACAGAGGTGATTTTACACACTGGCTGTGACGTTAATCAGTGTGAAACTCTCTGCTCTTCGTCATGTTTCATTTAAGCTGCTTTTATGATCTAATCCTCAAATCTGCCAAAAACACACGTCGCTGTTCTCCTGAATGAAAAATATGCTCACTAAAAACAGGGCCAATCACTGTGTGGTTCAACTGCAAACCTGCTTTTGATACAAGTGTCTACATGAATTGGAGCTGAACGGCTAATTATGCTGTTCTCATTGTATAGTCTGAGAAGAAAAAGAAAAAGAAAACCTTCCAAGTACAAAAGTGATTACTGACGCACTTTCACAGTCAGTTCCTCTTTCTCACACTGAGCTGTTGTCAGAAACTTTCAGACCAAAGCAGAGTCTCTACTGGAGCTGTTCAACAGGCTCAGACCGAACGGTCTGACCGATATTACAAGCTCATTCCGCCACCTGACAGCAAAGAAGTTTTACTTCAGGAGAGTAACACAGGCAGCTTCAAGACATCACGGTCTACAGTTGGGTGATTGGAAGAAAAGTTTCAGCTGGTTCAGTCAGTTTGGGGTTGGGGGGGCATTGTGATTTAAGTCCGCTGGTGTCAGCTGCCTTCTGGAAACTCTGACTCTTCTGATTAAACTCTGACTAATAAACCAAGGGAACGAGCACATATTATATATCATACTATACTGCAATAATAATATATATGCACTGATACAAGCACACTTCAACGCGACTGCACATTGAGTGTCACTGGATGTGTCTGTAAAAAAACTGGGGGTTGTAACTAAATAATTTGGTCCTTACCAACACAAATGACAGTTGAACTACCTTTGCACATAGAATTGAGATAAGAGATCTGATCCCCTGTGTTGCTTGAGCCTCCACGCAAGCAGAAATGTATCTGCATTAACAATGTATGGGCTGGTGGTGGCTGAAATGCTTTCTCATAGCTTAGCCTCACTTCAGTCCCCTGAAAAATTGAGGGTGGTGGGATCTTCTGGTTCGCATCAGGCAGTAGCTCAGTCAGTAGGCCTTTGTAACCGGAGGGCCGCCGGTTTAAGTCCATTGAACCCCCAACTGCTCAGGATGTGGCAGCCCCCTCACTTTGACATCTCTCCATCAATGTACTGTATATATGTTTGATATGTGTGTTTCAGACGCATGTGCATGTAATAAATATGTAAAAAAAAATAACAGAGGAATGTAATTTCTACATTGTGTGGATAAATAAAGGTTGTTGTTTAAAAAAACCACAAACAAACTTTTTTTTAAAGAACATGTTGGATCATTGCCTGATCTCACTGAACAATGAACTTGTAAGCTGGAGTATTTTTGCATTAGTGGATAATGGATGAGATGGATCAGCCTTGGCCATCAGCTGATAGAGCACTCGGGTGGGGACAAAAGAAATGGCAGTGCAGTGTCTCTTAACAGACACAGTGTCCAATGCAACTCCCTCCACCCCGGCATCCACCCAGCCCTGTATCCCTCCTCACCTCTTCCCCCTCTCCGTCTGGCCTCACAGCGTCGTCCAACTGCAGGGGGAGACGGGGCTCTGCCTGGCTGATGACAAAAATCTGGGGGGAGGGAAACAGAAAGCATTAAAATTCAGTGTGACAATCCACCAACAACACGTGTCTGTGACAATGGAAAGTACCCGGACTCCACAAAAACACATACACGCACACATGCAGGGTTGAAAGTGCAGGTGCAGTTTGTTTGGTGACACGATGTGCGAGCAGCAGATGCATGTGGGAAATGGGCCGTGTTTGTGTGCTTCTAACAGTCATCTACAACTCTGTGACAGTGTCAAGACATTGGGAGGAGCGAGCAATATCATACACTTATCTCCAGTGAGGTGTGTACTCTCCGTATTCGATGTGTGTTCTTATTTACATGTCAAGCATGAAAAAGGCTCTTTTTACCGTTCTGTGTTAACATGCGGGGACGACTGCGGTCAAATGATACCCACCCTCTCGATGTGAAGCTCAACGTCCTGCTGGGAACAACTCTCGATCTTCTGCTCCACTTTCCTCACCACCGCCTCCACGTCGACGATGCTTTCCTTGGTGATGCTGGTGGAGACAGTTGGCAAGGTGGAGGGTAAACAACAGACACCACTTAGAAAACAAACTGCTGTGTGGGAGGCCACCTGTGAGAGTACAACGTTTCACTTAAACTCTTGATGAACGCCCGTCTGCCCGCATTACCAGTTTCTGTGGTGTGATGTGCCGGGCAGTACGGTGTGAGTGATTCTGAGGTAGGATTTTTCTCACCACATCTTCATTTCTTTGTTCAAAAATGGAGGGTGAAGTGAACCGAGATCCCACAAGAGCATTAAGCTTTCATAACAAAGCGGACACACTAGCCACTTTTTACGCTCAGCTAAAGTGCATCCAGTTTCAAAGGGTTAACATCAGCTCGCTGCAAGTGGGAAAGAAACTTGTCACAGTTTCCACACAGAATTCTGCAGACAAATCTGACAGCTCCACAATGACTCACGCAGTGTGAATACAAATCAAATCACAACGTTACTCGTTTCTGAATTAATTTTCGGGACCTATCATGAATCATCACGCATGGGTTTATTCCTGAGGCCGTCACATGATAATGATTTGCCATTCAAGAGTTGTACGGTGCATCTTCTAATGCTAGGCACTACTAACATAAAGCTGGGTTCAGTGTCTTGCCCAAGGACATTTTACTGTGTAATATAGAGATGGGGAAGAATGGGCGCCAACTGCTGACCTACTGGTTCAAACCACTCTAACTGAGGCCTTGTCCACATGGAGACGAGGACAATCTTTTTTCAACATTTTCTGGAAAATAAATTCCGTTCACACGGCATACATGAGAACGACAGAGCTCGGTGGGCATAGCCTCCAGGCCTGAGTGGCGCTGTAACACTGTCAGAGAAATACACTAAAACACACAAAACAAATACACAAAACAGAGAAGAAGACACGGAGCATGCGCATTAAACTTTTAAGACGTAAACAACCACAAGAATAAGAGGAAGTATCAGATGGAGAAGAATGGCGGAAAAGAACGCGCAAGCTTGAAAGGAGACGTTCGTGTGGACTGACAGGGTAGAACTTGTGCTCCGTACTCGTTGGACTACAAGTAATCCGCCATTGTTGTCATTGTTTGAGGTGGGTTAGCGCATGCGACTCAGGGGAGAGATGTGTACTCAGTCTTCCAGGCGGATACGATACGATCAAATGCCGTCCTGAGACTTTCCCGGTCTGGGACCCGGTCTCAAACAGTGTTGGCTTCACACCTTGTATTTGCCGTTCCCGTGTGGATGGAAAGCATGTTGGATAAAATACTGAAACACGTTTCCGTGTGGACGGGGCCTGACTCAAAGTTAAAGTTGTTTAACAACCCTCACAAATTACAGTCAACACAATCAACTTTAATGGCTGTGTAGGAAATACAACAGAATAGTAATAACAAAATAAGTGCAGGTGAGTAGAAGGAGGGGCTGTTGAGCTGTAAAAAGAAAATTAAAACAATGGCTGCAACTCACATAAGAGTGTGAGAGCCTGGGCAGTACCATGGTTTATTCTGGTAGTGTGACCACAGACACAGTCCTCACATCAAGAGAAAGTAAAGTACAGTATTTAAAAGGGAACCTTATCTATCTGGCCATAACTGATTTTCAAAAAAAGGCACAATCTTCCCACTCAGCCTCTACACTAAAACTCAGATAAGAGATGCACGGGACAACACTGATCATTATCATCACAAGGAACAAGGCCAGATAGGAAACCTGCTTCACGCCTGCTCATTAAAAAAGGCAGTAATGAGGGACTGAGCGCTGGGGAACTGCTGTCCCTTCAGCCACATGACAGCTGCCCCTGAAGTCCTAACCCTACACTCTGAGATCAGTTAGATAAATAAATCCTCATATTAATAACCTCTGCCGCATGGCCCTTGAGCCGAGTGATGACACATTCCGCGCGCGCACTGATTACCTCGAAACTGAGACTCGACATGGAGACGAGAAACGAGGCTAGAGAGAACATGAGCGAGAAAGATCACATTCCTCTCCAATCTGTTTTCAATTTGAACCCAGTAAAACAAAGACAGGAACACATTAATCCATTAAAGATCGTGAGAAAACACAACAGGGACTTTTACTTACGGACGTGGATCCACTTGAGTGTTTCACAAATAGATTTTAAGAGACAATAGATGTACCAACCAAAGGAGATAAACTACAAGCCAGAGGATTGGCATTACTTAACAAGATTGTGACGCAATGTGTCTGTAGACGCCATGCATCTATATAACTTAAGAAAAATGTGTTTGATTAAAATATCCAAGAGAAGCTCTGGTGTCATGCTGTCAATACAAATTATCATTCCATGTCTTGTGGGAAGATTTACAACAATGTGCAAATATTGATTACATGCATTCGTCCTTCTCAAACATACATCATACAAATCATTTATCAAAAACAAGGCCGCACACATCTCTTCTGCTTCTTGCTCAGCACGCCTGAAGTGCTCGAGTCAAGTAATGGCTGCAGACTCTGACGATCTCTTAATTAAATTCTCCTGGACATACAATATGTGAAATTGGGCTTCTTGTGCAATGTCATCACTGCCCTGGTGAAGATTATGAGAGGATTTACTTGTAATCCCGGGTCTTACATCGCCTGTATATCATCACACCAAGCGAGTGGAATGATACCAGGGGCCAGAAAAGCCAAAAGAATATTGACAGAATCACCTGTTTATACTGTTTACATTCCAAAAAGGTCCAGAGAATAAGATTTAGATATGTGCGAACTGTTGCTTTCATTACCCTCAAATGAGCCCTTAATATTTAAATCACAGGCGAGTCCGCCATGGAGGCCGCCATTGTTGCACTAATCATGTTTACGCGGGGGAATGGACAAACTTACACTTTTTGAGTTTTACCCAACCATATATTCAAACTTAGTAAGGGAAGTGTGAGGTGAAGGGTTTTTGGTTGCAGAATGCAACTTCACTAATATTACACACTGCCTTTACCACTAATACTACAAACGAATAACATAGTAACCTTCACACAGTCCCCTTATGTTGCAATGAGACTACACCGTGGATGGTGTCATGGCAACCCTGTCATAACTTTCACTTATAGTCTTGTCAGGTGACTAAGTATGACACAAGTATCCATCCCTCCGACCACAATATTGCAGAAGCAGATTACAAAACTATAACGGATAAAAAAAGAATTGTGTGTTGCAAAAATGCATTGAAACATAACGGCCGCCCACAGATCAAAGTGTGACATAGAGACACTTTTCCGACAATATCGCACACCATGAGATGATGTGTCTTTTTCCTTTGCAAGTGTCTCGCTGCAGGATAAAGGGGGAAAAAATGAAAGAGGGAACTGGTCGACAAAGAGGAACTCCAGCCCCGCTCAGGGCACTGTGACAACTCTGACAGAGGGATGGGCAGTGTGGTCAGGCAACGGAGGTCCTGGACTGGGGTCTGAGCAGCAGAGACATAGCCCTCATTAGGAACCTGTCTTATATGTGATATCTGATATCGTATAAGAAATCAGGTCATCATCGTCACTGAGCCAAAAATGAGCTCCATGGTGTTGTTTTCCTCTTCCTTGGTGTTGTTACTGGAGTATTTGTGCAGACGGACATGACACAGCAGTGGAACATTAACACTGCAAGGCAGACTTACATTCAGCAATGTGAACGTCGTCACTTGCTTGTATTTCAACCAGTTCAGCCAGTTTCAATGTTACCCGGTAAACCAGGACATGAAATGGTTTTGAAATTGTGCCTTTTGTAAAAGTCAATAACCTGCCAACGGGCTGCAAGGGTTCTATTTGCATGCTGTATAATGACAGTTTGTAAAATGCTAATTTATGCAGATTTGGATGTTAATCAAACACTTAGTAGCTCCCACGTGTTTACATATGACTGTCTGGTGTGTACATTAACTCTATCATTCATTATTTGCCTCATTAAGTCTGCCCTCACTGTCCTGAATGGATTGATATATTTACTCAGGGTAGAAGGGGAACTAAAAAAATGGTGGTTCTGCCATTTATTGTAGTTGCTATCCAACATTGTCTCACTTTTCACTGCAGTTACTCTTCTGTTGCTCACTCTAAGATGAGGAGGGCGAACCTGGGAGGAGATGCTCATCCCCTGGTCTACCCACAATGTCACAGACGCCGCACTGTGTATGAGGTCACATGTCGGGAACAATGATGGGGCGGCTTGAAATGCCTCCGCTGATGCCTGACTCTGCATTCTCCATCAGTGATGCACTCCCCTTAATTAACAGCTTTAACGATGCTGGCTTCTTTCAACTCTTGCCGGTTTCTCTGGGAGGTTGAAACAGCAGGCACTTCGGTTCCGTCTTTGGTCTTGCAGCAGCTTATTTTAAGGATAGAATAATTTAAAGGTGCAGTGTGTAAGACTGGGTGACATCAAGAAGTGAAATTGCATTTGGAATCCATCACCTCACCTTCACCCTTCTGTACAAGCAGGAGAGTCTATGCTAGACTTCATTTGTCATTAAAACTCAAAGGATGTTTAGTACGCCCACTCTGGGTAACTGTGAAAACATGGCTGCCCCTTTAGAGAGGACACCCTCTTCATGCAAATATACATTAATGGGCTCATTCAAGGGTAATGGGAGAAAATAGTACATTTAGGTGATTATAACTTCATGAAAATGTCAGTATGTAATAGTTATAGAAGTGACAAAAATGACCTAAATCTTATACACTACACCTTTAACAGCTACTGATTAATACTGGGGTATTTTTAAAACAGCGTGAAGCAACAATCTGTATTATCCGGTGTCCTAACTGCCATGCTGCTTTGACACGTGAGGAAATTCATCAAAAAGCAGAACTGAAAAACAGTAATTTACTTAAGCTCTTTGTGAACAACCTGAATGTCATTGCGAAAGTCTAATTACTGAGGTGGTACAAACACAAGCCTCCGTGTGGGCGTCAGCCTACAGTGGCATTATCATCAGCCTCACCCCCCTTTTAACTTTTTAATGACTTAATAAAGTGCACTTCCGCTGATGGCCGAGCCCATTCATAGACTCCCTGTAATGGGGCAGGGGTTTCACTGCTTACATGACTAATGGAGCTCGGCTTTTATAAGTATTTCTTCCTCCCCTGAACCGAGCTGCTGTATCTGCCATCTCAACAGGAACCGCTCCATTAAAACGTTGCTGTATCCCGCCCCCGTTAACAGCCAGCTTTTGTTGTCGGGACCAAAAATGATTGATTCCTATGCCATGCACCTCACTCAGAATGTGTGAAAATGAATTGACGGGGGCGATCGGGGGGCCAGGATTTTCCCACCATTGTTCCTTGCCCTCTTTGACAGGAAGTGCAAGTCTCTGTACTCACTTTGCAGCAAACTTGACCATCTGCTTGCTGGCACGATCTCCCACTGCAACCAGCGCCTGCACGTTGAACTGCTGCTGACGCAGGACCAAGAAACATTGCTTCCCTGAAATCAAAACAACAACAACAACTTTATAGTGCCAGAGTGTGAGGAACCTCTCTCGAACGGGCTGGTCAGATAAAAAGGTCTGGGGCTGGCTAAGAAGTAATGTCAGTGTGTGCAGTACCTAGAGGCTACATGGGCTGTGGATGAAGAGGGTTCCCCTCAGCTGTGAGGATTCTTTTAATCTACAGGTAAAGTGTCAAACATCAGTGAAGAGGGTCCTATCTTTGAAGAGCACTGTGTGGCGAAAGGCTGATTACTACCTTCCTAACAAGCACCAACACACACACAACACACACCACACACACACACACACCTAGGGAAGAGTGCAAACAACTCAGCAAACAACAACTCTGGGCAGTACATAGTCAAGACCACCCAGGTACTTTGATGTTTGCTGCCTGTGAGAAATTGGGAGTGGGTGGTGGGGATGACGGTGTTGCCAAAATCCCACCAGAGATGCACTCCGTACCCAAGCGAATCAGGATGTTGTTCCTCTCGCATACAGATCCTTTCACGCAGGCACAGACAATGAAGACATGGGCAGAGGGGAAGTGACTATTGACCGTGCTAGTCATCTTGAGGGTATATGGAGAAGAGGATCCTGAAAGCTGAGCGTGTAGGTAACAACATATTTAGCATTGATGTTTCATGCAGGAGGCGCAGTAACCTCGCAGAGTTACTGGGTTTATTGTGCTCAAACAGATCAGCTACTTGGCTGCCAGTGACTGTAAGGCAGCAAAAAAAGGTTATCTGATCTCTAAGGTTGGCAGCAATATGGCAGTTTGAAAAATGATATCAGAAAACCCTCGGGCTGTCAAAGTCTGCCAAACATGGAAGGAAGGGAAGGGGGCATCAAATGTGAATAGTTCTGTCTCACTGTTGCCCAACTACATAGTCATGCTGACAACCTTAAAAGAGAAATGTGTTCTGAATGATTTCTAACTTTATCAATAGAAATGTCATAAGCTGTGAAGCCAGGGAAATGAAGAAAGAGGAAGACAATGTTCTGGGACATGACAATGGGTATGAAATGGTCTGCAAAGGAGATTTGATGTTTGGCTGGATGTTCAAACAGAACTTCAGTCCCTCTTCAAGTGGAATAACCACCAGTTGTTTCGCCAAAAAGCACCAAGATTCAAAGACTTGGAAATGGAGGCAGTCACAGATGCAGAGCCATGTATTCTAGCTCCAGATACTACATCGGCATTTTATTTTGATATGGACCAAAGTACTCACACTAAAAAGTATAAAGCTGTTTAATCTGATTGTCCTCATTTGGGAAGCCATTAATCATTTTATGGAAATTCAGTTGTGCAATGTCTCTCAACATAAACGGTTTAATAGCCTTAGCAGTGACATCATTGGGATGAAATGAAATAGAATTTTGGCGTTGAAGAGAGGGTAACTGGTTTGGGGAATATACATTTCAGTTGAACGCAGAGAGGATTTGAAAAGTTCGGCTGTTTTCCCTTTTTTTTTTTCTTTCATCCGAAAAGAAAGTTGTGCTGAACCAAACAAATGGTGAACAAAGACAGGGAGGTGATCTCACCTTTGGCTCTGCTGGTGTGGACTCGGGCACGAAGCCAGATCAGCTGGTCAGCTCTCTCGGGAGTGAGGTCCTGGACCCGAACCAAGGTCCTGTCTACCACCCACCCACCAACCAACACACACACACACACACACACACACACAGAAAAATGTTGTTACTTCAAAAGAACTTTCCTAGCTCCCCTTCTTTTGTATAAAGAATCTCAACATCCCCCCCTGTACATCCCCAAAGGCAGAAAGACAAGAGAACAAGTAGGCAAGTGTGTGTAGAGGTACGCTCAATAAAATGCTCAAATTACAGGTGCCTAATAAATAAGAAACACTAGGAGGCCCGCTGAAAGCTGTCTACCTTACCTATTCTCTGTGGGCTATATGTCAAATTGACTCTAGTTTCACCTGTGTCACTCAGAGACATGCTTTCTCCTTAATAGTGTCTAGTGTGTGTGTGTGTGTGTGTGTGTGTGTGTGTGTGTGTGTGTTGTGGTTGGGGGGGAGGGGCAGACATCAAGGCCGCACCGGGGGACACAGACCCGCGCCCTTTGGCTGGGAACTCTGTGTAAAACCCACATAAAAGCCCTCACCCTCTATTCCCACACATCTCCAGCCCATTCCTATGGCAGGACCTTGGCACGCAGGTGAGGGAGGTCCCACTTTGTTTGCTGCCACCGGAGCTGAGAGAGCACCCAGACAGACCGACTGACGGCCATGACAGGTCCGTCTGCTGCCACCATCATCCAGAAGTTATGGGGCGCTTTTAGTTACTGCAATTATCGCAGGCACTGCCAAAAACTATGATGAGGGAAGGGGCCTAAAAGGACTATTATCAACGTGCATCAGCTGTTATCATGTTACATCGGGAGCGTGTGCCAGACAGGCGACGGTAATCAGGAACTCTGGATCAGGGTGTCATCTTATATTAAAACAAGAATTCTGAGGCGTTCAGGTGGATTAGCATGTTCTTTGTTTTGCCATAATATTGCCAATTCTACGTTTAAAGAAGAGGTTCAGGTGAAACATACCGACTCATGTTATAATGTGTTTCCTTCGAAGGTAAAAATATTTTTTTAAACAATCATAATAAACCTGAAATAATATAAAAACAAAGCATTTGGTCCCGTCAAAGACTAGCTCACGTTACTCCCTGTGCTGGATGCAGTGAAATAACATTCCACACTATGCAGGTATGAATCAATAAATTCACCTTCACTTTGCTGATGTTAAACAGACGCAGACATATTATGCTTTAAAACACACATGTTGGAAGAGATGTTCTCGCTCAATTTGATAATAACACCAGTTCTAAAGATCCTTATTGACTGTGATGTGTATTATCAAATAAACGTATGGATGATTGGGACTTTGCGTTTCCAACAGATTCTATTCTACCTGTGACTAAAAGCTTGAACCTGTACAGGTTGGCAGTCTGTTTACACGCATGCAGAAAACTGCATTAAACACGACTGAAGCTGAAGTTGCCATTTAATTGGTGTTGTCCGAAACAGGTGTCTTTTAGACTTACCCAGTTTTTGCTGGGACTGCACCATAGCTGGCACACCATACCTGTCCTTGGCAAAATCCTGAAAAACACCACCATCATGATCGACATCATTTAACCGTTAAAACAACACTGCCTTTGTAATCTGCACACCATCACTGTATAGGTCTTAACAGCAGCACTAGCATTTGATCTCATACATGCGTCAGTCTGTCTGCTGCATAAGAGATAATGAACAGATCGCTCAGATAAAGAGGCTTATCATGCTCTATATGGGCAGACAACAGACGCACTGGAGTTCAGCCTGCTGGTATTTGCAGTCAGAGTGTTGCAAAGGTGTGAAAGAGAGTAAACTGGTCTGTTAGTCAGAGTTCTGTACTATATGTGGGAAACTCACATCTTCCTCGGTGGTTTGTTGATCAGCAGCCTGAAACACAAAGTGTAGATGAGGGTTTTAGGAGCAAATAACAACAAGAGGACTGTGTATTGAGGAAACATCTTGGAAAACACTCAAATTCAAATGGAGCAACTTAAAGCGTTTTGCTACAATAGTCATGTGAATTGCGTTTTCATCTCACTCCATCAAGGATTTGAATAAAATTAATAAATCATCGCAGAGTCCTGAAGCTGAGCCTTAGATTCCTGGAATGCTCGGCTCTTCCACACATTACTCTGATGCATCACATACAATGAGCAATGGCAGCAGGAGATATTGCTTTGTAATAGAAAGGGCGTAAGTGGACAGATATTCTTTATCTCTGCAGGGACTACTGTGCAAATGGCTCGCGCAGCCACGATGAGATCAAGTCTTGGCAAAGTTACAGTTCCATTTTCTATGCAAATTGATATTGGGAGTGTGAAATGGCTGGTGGCACTGGAGTGAATTGGAATCACCCATCCTTGATATGATAATACAGTCACATGATGGATGATATTGCGTCTTTCGTTCAAGTAAGTGCGAACCCGCTCTGCCATGGGGCAAACGGCTGGCACCTGAGCATGACGGGTGTCAGCAGAAAAAGTTGACAACAGAAAATAACATGGTCAACACAGACTTAATAAACATTAAAGTCAGCATTCAGGTCTTCTACAGGGTAACGCTTGCTACGCCAGAGCAATACAGGCAGCAACGGCAAGTGCACTAAACAGAGACAGCACTTGCTTTTTCCATGAGGGATGCTGAAGGGTATATCCAGAGGGAGAAGAGGCAACTTAGATGGCTTCATCTTTAAAAGCCAATGGATGAATGACAGCAGAATGACAAGAGATGAGTTGTCAAAGCAGGCAGTTATAACAGACAGAACTTAAGTTAAGGGGTAAAATAAACAGGGAGGCACCAAAGGGATCAGGACAGGCCAGTGTTTTTCTTTTCACTTGAATATTCTCAATCTCCACTGTACTGTATTCGCTCCTGTGAGCCAAGTGTAAGGATTTAAGATCCCAATCCTGGTGTTGACATTTATCCTAAATGGACAACTTCAGACAGTTAGAACAGCTGCTCGGTTGGGGCGGTGTTGCCTGAAGCGACAACTGACCGGGAAGAAAACCCCACTCACTGATTGGCCCCGACTGAAAATGGAGGTCCATCCCCTTCAGCCGGCTTGTTCACCACAACAACAAAGGAGCAACAGCAAATGTATGCAGCCTTTTATTTTTTTTCTTTGGTGTTCAATCCTAATTGTTTCTTCACAGGACGCTGCCCAGTATGAGCAGCAGGCCAGGCAGCGGTTTGTTTAAAGCGGAGCAACTACTACCAACTACTTTCCATGACCAAGTGTACAAGCAAGTGAGGGGAAACATTTTACTGCACAAAGCATGTCCAACTCTGTTCTGATAGGTGGCAACATGCTCCCTTTCAGCTCATTTGGGTTGGACCTTTTCCAGTTGATCTCTTATGTAACAGAATGAACAATCAAGTTTGTAACAGTTAGCTGGCAGACCGGCACCATGTCGAGCCAAGTTTCTGGGCACCTTGATAGCTCTGTGCATTTCAGACAAGGTGTATTCTTTTCATACAGATGAGATGCACTTGCGGTTAATGGCATTAACTGGAAGGATGAAAACACTAGTAAGCGAGGAATGAGTGCTATTTGACCACCAGGTCAAATGTGCAGAACACTCAGGCAAGTGTGGATCTGACTGTACACCAGAGGCCGGTCATTTACACAGGTGCAACCATTTTGGACCACAATGTTTGGCTTAGTACGGCAAAAGCCTGCTGCTTAAAATGCATCATCAGTTGTTTCCGCCCACACTGCTGGCTAATGTGTTCGGCATGAGGTGCTTCCCTTCTGACAGCTTGCAGGTCTCTGGTCTCAGCTTAGACATTTGCGATGTATCTTGAGGTCAGAATGATGTAAAGTAGACACAATTTCAGCAGATTAGCTATATGCACTTTGTTATTGAGGCAACTTGAGAGAAGAAGCTAATGTTACATGCTGCCTCCCAAAAATAAGCATGATACGGTCTGGTAGTTCCTGACCATTTACCGGTTCTTGCATTTTGGTGCCAGATCATATTCTGTGTAAACATACAGTCATGGTTTGGGAGTGAAATATCATGACAATCAGGAACCATTCTGTAATGTGAGGCACAGTGAAATGGCCTGTTTGCTGTGCCGTCAGCTCAGATACGTTCATTATATGAATACGTGTGACCTTTACGGTGTAAAATGGATGCAGCTTGTCTTTTACATGGAGGCCAGCTTGTTGTGAACTCCGTTTGGAAAAAATAGCGCTTTGTTTGGGTGGAACTAAACAAAGCAAAATAAGACAGGAATACTCAAACAATGGATTCTCTTGCCCTCCTGCCGGCTGATCTACCCTCCTGAACCCACAATAGTCAGTGAACTGTCACGTCATGGCCTTGCCAGCTGTAAGCAGGGGGTGACGGATGTTAAGAGACAAACGAAAAAAACAACAACACTGACCAGCTTGGCCTGTTTCTCAGCCTTCTTTGCAGCTTTCTCCGCTTCCTTTTGCTGTTTCTTCTGGGCTTTCTTTGACTGAGCCTGCTGCTCCTCCTCCGTCACCCTGCAACAGGAAGAGACACATAACATAAACATTTAAGTTCACTTCCACCTCCCATTTCTTTCCGTATCCAATGAGGAAGTTGTTGACCGCCTGGGAAAATTAATTCTGAGCCACGGCCATGTCTCGCTTTCAAGTCTGCACTACCTTTAAACCCCATTGTTGTTTTTCTCACACGAGAAAACATCTGCAGCTTTTGTGAATGGAAGGACGGGAATTTGAAGAAGAGCTAAAAGTAGAGAATGTGAGACTGGATAATCAAAAACAAGAACAAAGAAGACCTGCAATTTTATGACCAATCAAACACAATAATACAGATTTTATGATTATGATAACATTTTGTTTTCTCATCTGAAACTAAGGGTGTCTTTATTTGCTAAATCATACTTTCACACAACATAGGACAACACAGTGTCAGAACTGACGAGCAATTGGCATTTGTCAGTAAAGTAAAGTTCATCTTTCTTCTGCAACAAGGTAGCAGACTAAATAAAAACAATAGAACAACTACTATCTGGATATAGTGTTCAGTTTACTATATGCCATAAAGGCCAACAACACAAAGCCTGATTTATGGTTGCATGTTGTTCCTGCAGCATAGCTACAACATCACCATAATGGGAACCTCCCCAGAAATGCAACTTACACATCGACACAGAGAATCACAGCAGCTGTGATTGGTCAGTAGCTTTTACAGTCACCCTCTGTGCACACCTGACTGCCTCTACTTTAGTGAATGTTTTTTTTCCAAAATCAGCTCCATGACACTGTCAATGTTGTGGAAATCCTGATGTCCTGTATTGCTATGCAACATATTACTCAAACAGATAAATGCATGGGATGGCCTCAGGTGCTTCTGGAGGGTACAACGTAACCATTTGCAGAGATAGTTAGAGCAATAATTCATCAGGATTGAATTGCCATTTTCCAGACACGAGCTCAGTAAAATATCTGAATTATGAGTCTGAGCTTCCTCTGGAATTCTTCGTTTACACAGGAGGAATGCCACAGGTGATTCTCGGGGGTGAGAAAGGGTGACAACAAATGAGAGCATTCAAGGTCTGCTGCAGGGATCACATGTGTGTGTGTGTGTGTGTGTGTGTGTGTGTGTGTGTGTGTGTGCTGATTGCAAGGAATGGCATCACGTATTATCATCAAAAGCTTACTGGACTTGCATGAGTTTCATCTCATTACAAAACACTTCTACAGAGTCAGACAGTCAGATTCCTTTCACCATAAACCAAGATACTCACTTTTAGTATATGTTTAGATATTTCTGGAGCCTCAAACTCAGGCATTCCCATGATGATTACTTCTGGACATTAATCAGTATTCAGTGCATGCTTAGATTATGATTGTATGTCTTGCAAAACAAATGCGTAACTGGATTGATTATCTTTAGGTCTTCAGTGTTTCATTAAAAGAGGTGATGACTCTGAAAGTGAAAATAAATTCCAAAAGCAGGTGATCCATGCCCCCATGAGCAACATTACATTATTATCAGCCGCTTCCTGGGAAAGTGATGGGGCTTTGTTTTAGGGCCAAGGCCTGAAAAGGCTGTAAAAACACACAATAGCCATAAACCAGCAGGTCACAGACTTGATATAATAAACCGTCTGAACTCTGCACACTCTACTATCACACTTACACTCACTGCTATAAAAGTGAACTAAAATTGCCCGGGATACGAATGAATGAGGGCAGTGTAGATTTCCCAGGGACCAGGTGTGTTGACCTGAAGGAAGCCAAGGAGCTTCATGGGAGCTGCTGCAGGAAATAACAAGCACCGAGGGCCAACTATGAATAGCAATTAAGTCTAAACAAGAAACTAAAATCCCAACTGACCACTTCAGGGCAAGCTTATTTTACTTCTTCTGTGCAACAGCATCCAAACCAAAGCCTGTATTTTTATAGTTTGATTAAAAGAGAGAACCTATATTCCATGTTTGTGGGGATATTGTACACAAAGCGTTAACATCCCTGGAGCAAATAAACAAACTTAACAATGAACAATGAAGAAAAATGAACTGCATGCTGCTGTTGTGTGGTACAGCCATGTCATACTGTTCTGTTCTGTTCTTTGTTTCACCTAAATGTATTTTTGTTCCCATTACGCTGAAATGAGCCCATTGATGTACATTTACATGAGGAGCAGGGCCTCTCTACGGGGTCGCCATGTTTTATATAGTTGCCCAGAGTGCACCTACTAAATATCGTTTGTGTTTTAATGACAACGTAGGGCTAGCATACGTTTTCTTGCCTACACGGGAGAGTAGGGGTGAGGTGATACAACTTCACCTCTTGATATCACCAAATCTTACACACTGCACCTTTAAAGCGGACTATAAAGTAGATCAATTAAAAAAACAAACACCTGGAATGGTTTGTTTATAAGTGGTTTATGATGGTTACGATCCAACATCCAGTGGATTCTCCTAAACTGAAACTAGAATTTTTATTAAGTTTTCACTAAGTGTGAGAGTAAGGTGGCAGCTGTGAAATCAATTCAAAAATAAGCTCCATCCCTCGCTATTCCACATTATACACAAATAATTTAACAAAACGCTGCCCAAGCCGTTATTTTATGTTGTACGGTTAAACAAAATCAGCCGATACCAGTTGGCAACTGCTGCCAGTTAGTTAACTCTGCAGCACATGTCATGATGACACATGCCCAACAGGTGTGTTACAGCCCGGGCCTTGACACAAATCAGGGCAGTTTAAACTGATAGGGAGAGTTGAACATGAAACTTAACGTTATCAGTGCTCACAGAGACATGAATCCAAAGTACAAACAAAAATGTGAGTACCGGTAAGTATGGTGGATATAAATATAAAATTAACTTTTATTATAGGGGGAAAGGAAAGGGACTCTTTAGATCAGGGGTAGAAACTTTACAATGACACTGAAGTTAATAAGACAATAAACAATGGGATCCTACCTCGTTCATAGCAAAAACGTATGTGTGTGTGTGTGTGTGTCTGGTGGTGAAGTTGTACACTACTCAATACCCCACACCTCACCCTTCCCTTTGATTACATATAAAGGAGAAAACACATAAACACAAAAACGGTGGGACAACTGTTTGTCTCATCTGTCACTCTCCTGCAAAGTCTACATATCTTTTCAAACTACAATGTAGATCATTGTAGTTTGAAAAGATATGAAGACTTTGCACACATGTTTGGTTCTGATTAATGTTCTAAAATGTACAATGTGTACAATGAAATGTTAATCTATTTTAATGAACGTTTATGTTTGATGTGCTTTGTAACTCAAGTGCAAATGGTTTCTTAAATTGGAGTTTCTCCTATGAGTCTGCTTTGAAGCGATTTTTATTTTCTAACTATTCAAAATAACTTTTACAGTACCTTAGACTTTGGAAAAGAGAAGCTATCTTTAACTTTAGAATTTGTTTTCATATATTCATTTACAACAAACTTTATCTACAAAAACATTCTAGCAAACAGAACTAGTGAAACCTATAAACCTATAAACACAAAAAGGTTGTGCAGCTGTTCAACTACGATAGTTTCAACTCTTATATGAACATTTTAAATCGTGACATTTACTGCAGTAAAGAGTTGTGTATCATGTTAAACCATAGTAGTTTTTTTTTCTTTCATTTTTCATGTAACTACTCAGTACATTCTCTACAATAAATGACACTCTACCCTGTGGGTTGATTAAAACTCCATTATTACAGAATACTAGTCCAGGACCCGAGGTGAAACCCCAGGAATGTGGACAAGCATGAAATGACAGGTTGGAGCAGCACACTATGTTTATGTTACTACATTTTCATCAGAGTCTTAAATGCAAGAAATGAATACATATTAGAAATATGGTGTTGTGCTAAATGTTGTTCATGTTATACCAGCTGGTTTCAAAATAAAGATTATTGCAATGTTTTATCCATTTACAAACAGGTGGGAACAGTGGTAATTGGAACACATCACACTACATTCACGAGGAAGATTTCCAAAATACCTTTTCAAATGCTTCTATTACAGTGCAACATGCATACGAACAATTACAAATGTAAACATAAACTTTTTAAAAGTTTAACTTTAAGAGTTAAAACAACTCGTCCCTGCAGGTAAATGTTAAGTATTGTTACCCTGCAAGACTTGGACACATCAGTTGATTTTGATGCAGTTAATGTTGTGGATTTTTGAACACATGAGTGAAAACGTCGCGATTTGAAGAGTGTAACTGTCAGCTGATGCAATCTAATTCATGTCAATGCAATGCTAGCTTGCTAAATGCTAACCATGCTAACCGGCGGAGGGTTTTAAAACAAGCGTTGTGTGAGACGTGAGTTGTGACATGCACAACCTACACGTGCGTCTTACCCCTGGACTTCCTCTTTGGTCATGTTGTCTCAAAAAAGCGACGTGTAAAATACTAGTCGACTGTCCGACAGTGGTGGAGACTTCACATCAGCTGTTCAGAGCATGGACGGCTGCAGGAAGGAAGGACCTATTTTGACTGCGCACAGAATACAGGATGCGACCGGTGCGTCCGGCTAGGAACAAATGAATGTACTGTAGTTCCGACTATGATATTTTGACTGATTCCAGGTATTTTTCTTTTAAAATAATATCTAATATATAAAATAATGAAATCAATTAATTATTATGCTATGCCGTGTTTCATTCATGGAGGTACACAGCGAACAAATATGCCATACATATTTTGTTTAATTTTGTTTTCAATTGGGCAGTTTTTGATTGTGTATTGATGCTATTTTGACATACAGGAGATATATAAAATACTACTACTATTATCACCACTATTGCGTCTTCATTTTCTTCTTCTTCTTCTTCTTCTCCTTCTTCTTCTTCTTTTCTTCTTCTTCTTCTTCTTCTTCTTCTTCTTCTTCTTCTTCTTCTTCTTCTTCTTCTTCTTCTTCTTCTTCTTCCTATTATTATTATTATTATTGTTGTTGTTGTTGTTGTTAGTGGTGGTAGAGGTAGTAGTAGTCGTAGTAGTAGTTGTGGTCGTAGTAGTAGTAGTAGCAGCAATAGTGTTGTTGTTGTTGTTGTTGTTGTGGCTGCTGCTGCTGCTACACTGCAGATAGGAGCAAATGACAGTTTGAACTTTTTAAGTAAGGACACCCAATACAATATACATTGTGGCCCAAGGGTGATTGAATTATTCCTTACAGCTGAAAATCCCCAAACTATGTTAAACATTTGACAATACAAATGCATGAATGTAGTGTAATATTAAGTATAATTCTGAACTAAACTAGCCATGTATATAAGTGTACTGAGGTCACACAGAGCCCGCTTGAAACTTCATCCTATTTATAAAATCAATTCACTGAGAAATCAGTGTGAATAATAAAGAATGCCACATTAAAGTGTCTCATAGTAAAACAAATCCTGGATCTGCTTCCTGGAACAGACCCAAACCACCCTCTAATGAACGTAGCACATTTCAAACAAAGTAGACATAACCACATGTTGATAAGCACCACTGAAATGTGACCACCGTGTGTGGGCCCTGTTTAACACACTTCTCTCACACACCCATTTGAGCACCAAATGTGACCCAATCTCCATGAAATTGCTTTTCGCGCCTGTGACCGAGGACGTGCAGGACAGGCAGGTATCCAGTGACCTTTGGCAGGAATGGCCATGCACAGCAAGCAGCGGTGCGCTGAATACAGTCGGGTGTCATCAAAGCTTTTCTCAGGCTGTTGGCCACAGGAGCTCCTGACACAGGAAACAGCCTTCCTGCTGCTCACTACTCCAGCCAAAACAATACAGCCATTAGAGGAGCAGGACAGTGCCCCAAAGGAACCTGGTGTATTTGTATTCCTTTCATCCCCTGTTGGCAAAAAAGCCTCTTTTGAATTGTCCCGTGCACTTACGGGTACTGTCACTCTTTTAATCCAAACACATCTCCGCAGAAAAACTCACACTAGCTGCACAATGGCCTCCGGTTCACTGGTAATGAATCACCAGTAGGGAACAATTTCCTGTATTTTTCAACTGCTTTGGCCTTTGACCCAATAACCCAAACAAGCAGCCCCTCAATACTACAACATGCACACGTGACTTTGTTTAAGGATATTATCCCTGGGCTATTTTTTTTTTTGCAGTGTTGCACAGGAAAGTGATATCATGTTTCACAAGAGATGTGAGCAGGATCATCTTCTCAGACAGGCTTAGTGCATCTACAATTAAGACCGTGGCAGCATCTAAGAGCTGTGTGTTGTGGAGCTTTATGTATTGTCCTCGTTGCACAAAGAGGATAAAAAGCTTGAATTATGAATGACAGGGGACCTACTTGGATTCCCAAAGGGGTTAGAGACACTTAAAAGCTGTGCTCTTAAGTGGGGACTGGGCATTTTGGGGGAAGAGTGCTGCAAATATGCATTTTTTATAATGATGATGGTGATGATGGTGATGATGGTGATGATGGTGGTGGTTAGTGTGTAGAAAAAAGGTCAAACAGTCGCACTCAAGCGTAAAATGAAATCAATTGAATTGGAAAAAAGAGGTATATGACCCAGTCAAAGCCGACATGCTATTGATATACAAGGTGAATGTTTTTACAGCATATTATATGTGAAAACGTATGTGCAATATTTCATTCATCATTTCTCTAAACAGAAGATGAGTGGTTTGAGCCCACTGAAGAACATCCAACCTACTGAAGTGTTCTGAGGCAAGACACTTAAGATGTCCAATGTTACTACAGGTACAGGTTCTACACGGATCTTTACATAAATACACTAAAGTAGAACATCGAAGTTAGAGTGGTGATCAAGACTGGAAAGGAAAGAAAGATAAATGCAAGTAATTGTAACACTCACTATGATGACTCACTGCCACTTAAAGGGGCAGTGAATACCATTTCTGTCACTTTTAAAAATATTAGAAAACAATTGCAAACATTTTCATGAAGTTATTTCAATATTATTTCAATCACTCGTGAATGCGCTTTGAACTGTACCTGTCATTGTTGGATTTGATCTCACTTTACTGTACTGTGTTCTGATGAATTGAATCGTATCTTCTCATCCTACATTGTGAGCTATATTTCAGTGCATTGTGTTATTCCAAAAGTGATGCTATCTTGTAAGAATAGATAAGGTGGATAAAGATATGAAATTAATCTTATCTGTCCTTATGTGTATTTCTGAATAGTGCACATTGCACAATGACTAATATTTGATCTCTGATCACTTATGTGTATTCCTGTGACTGTGTATCTGTTTATGTGAGCTGGTTGTTGTGATCCCAGTCCACCCACATGCTCTCCTGATGACCTGATGACACTGGAAGAGGCAGATGAAAAAGCTCCATTTGAGCCCAGTGAAGTGTTAATCACCCATATCCCCCCCCCCCCCCCCCCCCCCCCCCCCCCCCCCCCTCCCCCCCTCCCGGGCCGCGCCCCCCCCCCCCAACACACACACTTTTGCTGAGGCAGTGCAGCTCATATGCTAATCCTGAATCATCTGGATCATTTCCAAGTGAATAAAAAACCAGAGGAGAAGATCTCCTCTTGTTTTTCAGCTTGTCTCACAGTCAGAGGGCCGGGCCGACCCAGCTCCACCATTGACCTCGTGTTTTTGATGGGGGCACTTCACAGCTCCCTTTTACATGCAAACACATGGAAATCTCCGGCATGAGTCTTGAATGGAGGCTCTGCACCGTGGCCATTTGACGACTTCATTCTCCTCGTTGCCAGCAGCTTCCTCCAGTGTCTACAACTTGAACTTAAAGGTGCAGTGTGTACGATTTCAGTCCTTTTTGTCCCTTCTAGAGATATAAGAAAAACAATTACATACTGACTCTTTCATGAATTTATAATCACCTGAATGTTTTATTTTTGTTACCATTACCCCGAAATGAGTCCATTCATGTATATTTACATGAGGAGCGGGTCCACCCTATGGTGGCCGCCATGTTTTTACAATAGCCCAGAGTGGACGTACTAAACATCTTTGGAGTTTTAATGACAACTGAAGTCTACCATAGGTTCTCCTGCATGTTCAAAAGGGTGAGGGTAAGGTGATGGATACAACATGCAACTTCACCTCTAGATGTCACCAAATCTTACACACTGCACCTTTAAATCACCAGTGTGCAGGAATCCTCAGACTGACACTGCTATCTGCCAACCTGTCACTATATCAATTCCAACAGATTTATCACCACTGCAATCGCGAAAACCCCCGACAAAGACCTATTTGCATCCTCAGAAGATGTAATGTAAGAGTCAGAATGTGACTGTTCCTGTTGGAGAAGAGTTAAACTGACCTGCTGACCTAACCTCCCCCCGGGAAATGAATGAGCGTAAAACTCACTCGTCGAAAATAAAAACGAGACATCATTTCTGGCAAAGTGAAAAGAAAAGGAGGGGGAAAAACAGAGGAGAGAGAAGTGAGAGGAGAACTTTAATGTGCCTGTGGCCGCTAATTATAAGTGAGGATCTCAGCTTTTGTCTATTGGGCTGCTTAAGATGTAAAAAGTGCACAGATGTTCCAGCAATTACAGGGCCTGGTTGCTCGCTCCTCCCTCTCTGCTTTCATAGCCAGATCAGGTGGAGACATTTGTGCCGAGAGCCACTCACCCATCCTCCCCCTCCCCCACCCCAAACACACACACACACACACACACTTTACACCGCCCCCCTCCAACCCCAACCCCTGAGGGAAGTTGGTTTAAGGTGGAAAACACACTAACACACAAACTGTTGGTATGAGAAGCACCACGTCTTTTTTTATTTTCACTTTTTACATAAAAAAAACACACAAGTTGCACACAGTAAAAAAAAACAGCATGCCATTTCTTTCAAAATTTTTTTTTTTTTTTACAAAACTTCCAGTGTGAGTGACATCAATAAATAATAGCTTCCACACAAATTAAGTGCGAACACGCAAATGCTACAAAACTATTTACAGGTTTAAAAAAAAAAAGAAAAAAAAAGTGAAAAAGCAGCAGCCGATCCCTGAAGGAGAAGAAGAGGAGTCTGGCATCAGATGCCTGGGACAGTTGTCTTAGTTGAAAACGAGGAGAATTGACCGTGGGTTTTTAAAGCTGTATGAGATGAAGTGATGTAGACAAAAATCTATTTTTACATCTGTACAACATGTAGTCAAGTTCTTTTGAAGCTTAATGATTCCCTCTCCCGAGAGTCTGAGGTCACAGTCTGATCCGGGCGGTGGTTTCGTTAACTCGACAACACGCTGGAGGACTCGGACTCGGTGGACACGGACGAGATGTGTCCTCGCTTCTTGGTCATGAGGTTGACCTTCTGACTGGACCTGCTGCTGGCGGTCAGCGCACTCCTTGCCGTCTTCTTGAACTTCACCCCCAGGAAGGCGTAGAGGATGGGGTTCAGGCAGCAGTGGAAGTACGCCAGCGCCTCGGTGACCGAGATCCACTTCTCCACCGCCTGCTGCACCTGGCAGGAGGGCGTGAACACGTCCAGCATGGTGAGGGTGTCCACCAAGATGCCGGCGCAGTAGGGCAGCCAGCAGCAGAAGAAGCACAGGATGAGGATGACCGTGGTCTTCAGCGCCTTCTTCTTCAGTGCCTGCGCCTTGGCGCCCTGCGACAGCTTGGCGATGATGATGCAGTAGCACACCAGGATGACCAGGCCGGGCAGCACAAAGCCCACCAGGATGTGCTGGAAGCGGAACGCCGCCGTCCATATGTGGCTGCTCTCCTGCGGGTAGATCCTCTGGCACATGGTTCTGGACTCGCCGCTCTCCATGCTCTCGTCCATGAAGTGGTAGTTGGAGGAGCCCCTCTCCTGCAGCCGGGCGAACACCATGTCGGGGACGGTGAGGATGGCGGCGGGAAGCCACACTCCCACGTAGATGACCCGGCTGGCCAGCAGCTTCCTGGTGGCCTGGCTGTTGGTGGCCCGCACCACTGCCAGGTAGCGGTCCAGGCTGATGAAGGCCAGGATCATCACGCTGCTGTACAGGTTGACCGTGTAGATCATGTGCACGGACACGCACAGGAAGCTGCCAAAATACCAGGTCTTGGCTGCGTCCACGGCCCAGAAGGGCAGCGTGAGCACAAAGAGGAGGTCGGCCACCGAGAGATGGAGCCGGTACTTGTCTGTCATGGTCTTGACCTTCTTCTGGTAGCCCATCACCACCACCACTAGTCCGTTGCCGATGACGCCCAGGACGAAGATTATTCCGAAAACGGTAGGCAGGAAGATCCTGTTGAAGTCGCCGCTCAGCGGGCTGCCGCACGGCTCCTGGAGCTCCAGGTTGAAGTCCCCGGACTCCTCCGAGATGTTGTCGGTGCCGTTCTCGAACATGTCAAAGGAAATGTCGAACTGGAGTCAAGAAAAAAAAAACAATGAGAAGACAATAATAATAAAAATGCACATGTGGTGTAGAAAATATACTTTTTTTCCTTCAAATAGAATAAGCCATTTTAAAAAAAAAATTACTATTTACTTTTTCCTTCCTTACACCAAGTTTCTTTAAAAAAAAGAAACACACAAAAAACACAATAACAGAGGTTATGCTGAATTAAACTCCTGTGACACCTGATAGAGTACAGTAATTATCACTGAGCTGGCTGAAGCACGTGAAGGGAACTCACCCGCATTTTTCCAACTCTGTGTGTAACGCTTTACAAACGCTGTGTGTGTCCGTGTGTGTGTGTGTCTTCAACAGGACAGTCACTCTCATATACCCCAGCATGAGCTACCACCAACAGTATATATACGGCGCCTGACGCCCCTGGCCCCTGGCCCCGCCCCCCGGGGAGGTATAGGAGAGCGATGCACTCGCCTCTAAAAACGGCTTCGCTATAAAGCCCGTGGTGCCTGTGGTGAGGGCAGAGCTGCGAGAAAGTTTGTTTATCTGTTAAAACATGTAAAAATAAAAGAACGTGCGACAGTGGGTCGTTTTTTATTTGACAAGTTGATTTCACGTCACAATGACGTGGTTGTCAAAACTCCTGATGGTTCGTTCATTTCGTTCATGTATGAGAAGAAAATCATTGTTTACGTCCGCATGTGTAGCAAAACACAGACTCAATAATATAATTGGGTGTATGAAAAAAAATTACAGAACAAATAATTCGGATAGGTCCTATAGATTAATCTATTATTGATTTATAATGTGACTTGAGAACAGAATGGGGGGGGGGGCGGTGGGGGAGGGGGGCAATGGAATTGAGCAAATTAATGTCACGTGATCTTTTTCCTGCTCCTTCAAAGTAAGTAAAATAAACAGTAAAGTGAGCAGAATGAACTTATATAATTATATCAGAAATGTGTAAATAATTATATGACCACACAGAAAAACATGACATGGATGTTGACACATAAAACAAACAGTTGTTGTTTTTTGTTTTTGTGGGGGAAAGACACTCGCATTAAAGACTATCATGTCCTCCTCAAATTAAATTAACATACCCAGATCTACAACGAGACAGAGTGACTGTATTTCTTTTATTTTGAAATCCTCAGCACTGGCTGTATAACTTCATGTTGGTCTGTTGTGTTGTGCACTATACAGTAACCCCTTGAAATTAAAACCTTATATAATCCAGAGGGTATAAAAAAAGGGAAATATAGACACTATGACATGAACACAACAAAATACAAGCTCGGTATTAAAGGTGCAGTGTGTAAGATTTTGGTCAATTTTTGTCACTTCTATTGGTAGACACACAAATCACACAGTAATTATACACTGGATGAATATCAGCCTCGATGTATGACTTGCTTTTCACATTCCACTAAAAAGAGCCATTTAATGTATATTTACAGTAGCAGGTCCTCCCTATGGGGACCGCCATGTTTTTTGTAATAGCCCAAAGTGGGCGAACGGACTAAAACGTGTCACCAAATCTTACCGTTAATGATAAAACAGTGCCATTAAAGTGTAAGATCTGTCTCACGATTACATGTAAATCATATCACCATGGTAACAGAAGTATTCCTTTATGATGAAGTGCATTGCAGTCCTCAACACAAAGCGAACACGTGTGTCTCTGCAGCTCTGTACATTCACATTACTGCATTGGTAATAGACCCTATGCAAAGTCCTAACACCAGGAGAAGTGATTGTAGAATTATATATCTTCTCTGGAGTTAAGCTTCACTGCCTCTACACTTCTCTCCCCGCTGAGCACGGCCTGGCATTAAAGAATGGGTGATTCAGGGTGTCCTCCTCTCACTCTCACATTCCTCCCCACAAATCATTTTATAACTGTGTCTTATGACACTTTTCATCAGCTGAGGTCTGAATCTGTCCTCACTTCCACACACACCCCAGTCACTGCTCAAGTGCCACTCTGTCGACGCTTTCCGAGGTACCGAACGACCTCCCTGCTGTGGATCTGAAAAGAGCCACGCGCCCCGTAATGTTGGATCTCTATCAGAAAAAGAAAAAAAGAAGGGGGCCCGTGAGTTGAATGAGCAAAGTCTCTGATTTCAGAGTGAAGGTGGTGACGACGGGGGCCTGGGCCACAGCGCTCCCAACCCTCCGTGCAGACGGGGCTGACGGCAGGATGAAACCGAATATCCTCCATGTGGCGAGATCATTCACGCCTTTGATATATGAGAGACATGATGGATTCACCGAGTCCGTGTGCATCATTGATTCAACTCATGTCATCGCCCCCAAGCGGCCCAAGAGCACAGCGGCAGGACGCAGGCACATTTTCAAAGGGCAAAATAAAAAAAAGTTTGTCAATTCTACTTTGGCTCTTAACAATATTTTTTGGTTTCTTCCTTTGGTTCATAAAGGTTGAAAAATAGTGAAAGTGCTGATTCAGAATCTAAACGCTCACTTTAGAATGACAGGCTTCCCTCAAAGAGAAGGTGAGGTGACGTGGACCCTGTTCCAAACTTTACTGTACAACAATGTAAGAAACAACATACATCAATATGTTTTCAAATGTAACCCTTTATTGGAATAGACTGCATTAAAGGCACAGTATGTGGGATTTAGTTGTATTGGTGAGGTTGCGTGTTTCAGTGGCGTGCTCTTCACCTTCATTGTCTTTCCTAGTGTGTATAGGGCAGGTGTATCAAACATATGGCCCGCGGGCCAAAACCGGCCCGAACCAAAATGAGTTTGACACCCCTGGTGTAGGGAGAACCTATGGGCAGACTTCACTTATCATTTAAACTCAAAGGTGTTTAGTTTGTCCATTCTGGGCCACCGTACGAATCGAATGATACAACATGGTAACCCGAGTTGCACTGTTTTCTGTTGGAGACACATCCACTGCCAAATTTGCATTAAAGAAATGAATAAAGTAAGTACACAAGTTGCATGGTAGTTTGAAGTTTTTGTTTGGACACTTAACTTGCTGCAGTCATGTCACAGGTTAGATGAGGTGAGATCAGGCAACTGAAACCAGTGTTACAGTTACACTCAAGTCTAGAACCTCATAAACATCATCACTTGTTCAAACCGCAGCCATACTGTGTGTGTGTGTGTGTATGTATATATATATATACACACATATATATACCCACTGGGTCAGGAGCATGTGATGCCAGGATCCATATGAAAAGAATCCAAAAACGTAAGATAAGTGAAATTCTGATTTATTTTCTCTTTTCTCTTACACACCAGGATGTGTAAGGTTGAAATCCCCTGGCATGATGGGAACTGTGTGCCCTCTTTCGAAAATGTCATTTCCTGTCACGTCAGAATGTGATGCATCCGCACAAATCAAAAGGAAACACACACACACACACACAGACACACACACAGACACACACACACACACACACACACACACACACACACACACTGGTAGATTTTCATGTA
The DNA here is from genome assembly GCA_016785325.1 of Chascanopsetta lugubris. NCBI lineage: Eukaryota > Metazoa > Chordata > Actinopteri > Pleuronectiformes > Bothidae > Chascanopsetta > Chascanopsetta lugubris. The sequence continues at coordinate 80,101 of JAFBJT010108507.1, forward strand.
ATCTGTTAAAAAATGAACCACCACCTGAGCAGAGGAAGAGCCCAGAGATCACTGCTAAATATAATAAAACATCAATGAATTCTCTAATCGAGCGGCTCAGCCTCTGCAGCCATATTGAAAACAGGCTGTAATCCTGTGTTGGGCGTGATCAAAGTGGCTGCAGACTAATCCATGTGTGCTTGCCGTCCTCACATCCACCTGCAGAGGGACTCCTGAGGAGAGGGACAGGCAGCTCAGAGAAAGGCCACTGTATTGGTATGATGCTCTTATCAACGGCATTCAGAAGCAGACAGTTGCTCTGTTATCTGTCTGCAGGCAGGACTCCAGGATTTCATCTGCATGCTTCACGCATATACTTTATTTTTTCAACCTCCCTTCATGAAAAATCACTTCCAGGGAAATTCCTCTGTCTCGCTGAAGGTTTTGTCCTTTGAGGGTTTTTTCTAAAAGGTTTTTTTTTTTCAAAAAAACCCCCAAAAAACAAGTTTAATGTTTTCTCATCTTTTCCAAAGCTGCTTCCTAAAATGAGCGCTTCTCATCCCTGAAATGATTGAAGCTGCATGACGCTGGATCGTTTCACTTACATGAGACAATTGTGACAGCTTCACACAACAAAGTCGACAAACAGCAACACTGTGCGCAATTGAATTGAATGTATTTGATCTAGCATGTGCGAATCCAACCGTCAAATCATATAATCATTTATTTATTTTATATATTCTATTTATTTCATTAAAAAAAAAACCAACCATATGAATCTATGAAATGTCAAATTATGACACATGAAAGTTAGTGGTTCGGTTAGGGACCGACTCTGGTCTCATTCGGGGCAGCTGTGGCCGAGGGGGTGAGAGGAGCTGCCCCTTAACCAGAAAGTCAAAGGTCAATTCCTACCTTCCCCACTCTGCGTGCTGAAGTGTCCTTGGGCAACACACAAAACCCCACATTGTCCCGTGTACACACAGATCCACAGTATGAGTGTTTGCGTGACTGAGTGAATGTAAAAGCGCTTTATATATACAGACCATTTACCATTGGTACGTGAGTGTATCTTGTTTTTCACCTTTGCCTTGAGGGGTATTGAGGATCTTTCCAAAATGGTTGCTTATAGTGACCCCTGTGGTTGTGAAGTGACACGCAATTAGCTTTCTATTCCTCGTTTGTGTAGATGTGCTTTTACTCAGTTGGGCATGAGTGAACATCAACAAAAAGAAAACAACTCTAAGCCAACAGGTCTGACCCTGCTCTCCATGCTCTCCCTGCTCTCCAGCCCAGGGCAATTACGGCCAAAGCCCGTGGATCAGGAGTCATCATTACTTCACATTACAGCCGAGCACAGGCAGGCGGTCTGTCTCTCTCTTTTTTTAGTTTTTATAACAGCTTCAAATTTGTTGATTTATGTTGTCTAACAATAATATCATACTCATACTGCCAGACAACTCCATTTCCATACAAAGTTCTATCTGTGTAATAAGTGCACAGTGTTTCTCTGCATCTTCTGTGTGGGTCTACTTTTGCAGGATTTCAAATGGAAAGGTTTCACTCATAATAAATCAGAAACCTCCATGTTTTGTCTCTTTGCAGGATCTCTGCAGCCTCCGCTGTCAGCGTGAGGATCCAGATCGCTATCGCTCGGTGGAATACAAAGGATCTGCGAGCCACTTAGAATACCATTCACAAGAAATGTGAACGACGGCTTAGGGGGAGGAGGAGGAGTGGGAGGAGGAGGAGGAGGAGGAGGAGGAGGGGGAGGTGCTGGGGTGCAGGGGGGGGGGTGCTGCTCCTCAGTGAAGAATGGCTATTGAAATGAAGCAGAAGAATGCCAGTGAGATAAAGGGAAGAACGAGAGAGTGGTGTTCAGTCAACACCGGCCCTCCAGTCCCAACTCATCCCCGGGCCGGCTCCCGCCCCTCAGCGACTTGGCAGCGCTTCACGTTTTCATAATGATACCTCTGCTCAAATATCACCTTCGCTTTTCTCTCCCCCTGCTGAAATCACCACATGGAGGAATAACACGCAGCCTTTGATGCTTCCACGCTTCATGGGTGTCGTCCCGCAAACGCACAATAGGGTTTTGGGCAACTCAAATACCTGCGAATGGCGGTTAGCGTGTGTTTCAACTCGATGTGTTCATCCATGCATTGTGTCACATCAGAGAGAGAGAGAGAGAGAGAGAGAGAGAGAGAGAGAGAGAGAGAGAGAGGGGAGGCTTTTGTGCGTGTCACCGCTGCTGTACTTTGATTTACGGCACAAAACAACTTATCAAGACACATTTCAACCGAGGGGCAACCTCCGGTGCAGACGGATGAGGCACAATAGGGAGTGAAAAAACGTGCGGTTCATAGGGTGGCCACTGGGGGCTGACTCCACAAGGGAGCACATCCCCATAGACTCCCATGTTAAAATGTCAGAGGTGAATGAAACATGTTTAAAGTCTGGTACAAATTTTGGTTTTGGTCTCGATCAGTCACACATGTTACCATGACAACTGTACAGGGGGACAATTTTTTTCAGATACTTATTTTTATTTCATCGACGTTTGAAATTGCGTATAATTAAGGGCGTGATCTCTTGACTGACACCCGAGCCGGCCTGTTATGTATTGCGGATGAGGTGACGGCATCATGAGCCGACCAACAGCTCTGTGTGTGTTCCGCCTCTTTGCCAGTTTTTGAATGAACCGAGAACCAGGCAGAGTTAGGATTCGACAAGATGGCGACGAGGGACTCGCCCACAATTTGCCTCAAAACCACTTCGCTGAAACCAACGGGTGACGTTTTGGACACTAATTTCAACCCTCTTTGTTCACACTGTCACTGTGATATAAAGCAGAGGCTCTCCACTGGTCTGGGTTCAGGACCCACCATCACCCCTTAATGACGAGCTGTGACCCAAAAGGAGAAAAACATTCAACTTCTCAAATTAATGTAATGAAAGGATAGCAGTACAAAAACCCAAAGTTTAATGATTAACAACAACAACCAGCAGGGGGCGATGCTAGAGGGAAATATTCCTTTTTACTCTCACACAGCTGCATTTCGTTGTAGTTGGTATCAAACTTGCAGATGGCCATGGTCGATTAGCATATTGTGAAATGGCTCTTAGCATTACAGGGCGTCATCGCCACCTACTGTTAAGGAGTGAGAATAGACAGTACTAAAAAAAAAAAACTCAAAATAAAAGATTTTTTGTTGACTTTTTCCCCCCCAGTCAAAGCCCTCTGACCCACTGAGGACGGGTCCGCGACCTACTTTTTGGCCCCGACCCGTTGGTTGAGAATCACTGATGCAAAGAACCCATTGGAATATGACATTGGTGTGAATTTTGTCTGTTGATGTAAATGCCACACCTTTCTGTGATACTCCCAGGGGCGCTGAAAAGTGGAATATTTTTCCCAATGACTCTGGAGAGGAGCTGAATGTCCCTGCATGTTTGTGCATTGAGTTATGCTCATTATTCAGCCAGGAATGCATAACTTCTTTATCTATCTATCAGCCCAGGCTCTCCCAGGGTGCTTTTGTTTTCCCATCTCTCCATGGTTGACGTGTGAGACGAGGCGAGGAGGAGGAGGAGGAGGAGGAGGCTGGATGATGAGCGTCTCACCCTGCATGTTTTCTGTCTCGTGCCGGGACAAGACAGATCAAGAATACGACACCAGAGAAGAAGAAAATCCTAATGCAGCAGCTGGATGGTGCAGATATCGTGCGGGAATGACCATCATCTCATGTCGACTTGTTGACTAGGTGCTGTCAGCTGCTTTGCATGGAAATGTTTGAAAAAAGTTGGCACAGATCAACACAAATGATTATGTTTCTGCACAATAAGGGAAAACAAAAATGTTTGTAAAAGCATCCGCTTTGCCTGCTGGCTCAAATGTTTGTGTTTGAGCTGGGCTTTTGAACAATAGACTCCACTTTAAAAGACAAAGCCTTGCTCCTTATCTGTGAACGACACCCACTTAAAACTTCCTACTTTTGCTGTTGGGGTTTCCAAGTGTTTCTGGACCTTTTAAAAAACTATTTTCGTTGACCTCATTCAAGGTCAAAGTGATCCTGGCAATAGCTCAAGTGGATGTAGTGAAACTCTGGCTGCCAGTTGATTGAAATAATAGAAACAACAAACTGTCAGCATCTCAAGTACCTGGCATGAAAATGCATCTGTATATTTTCAATTTTCGGGTTAATCTAGTGTTAACGAGCGGATGTTGAAAAAAAATGTAAGCGGTACATCCCGCATCAAAGCCCCGCCCCCTAAACATGTCAGAATGTCCAGTCCGGACCATGGGATCATTTTGCAAAGTGTAAAAAACGATGTACTCGGTTTATGTTGGTCATAAGAGACATTTTCCTTTATAATTCGGTTACAATTTTGATGCAGAGTATTTTCATTAAATTCACAATTGTACTTTTTGTACAAAAACATTTGATGTTATTGTTGTTTAGAGATCATCATGCTATGATCCTACCACTCCTGCCCACTTTAGATCAAATTTGGCCGTACACCCCTGTATTACTGTAGATAAAATGTACAAATAAGACCTTTCAAACTACAACAGTGATGCCAGTTTTGATTCCCATCCAAATGAAAGGTACATTATGTTGGATTTGGTGGTAAAGATGCATATTGCAGCTGAATACTCCCTTACAAACACCTTGCAAAACCTATGGTAGCAATCTGTTGTCATTGAAACTCAAATGGTGTTTATTATGTCCATTCTGCGCCTCTGAAAAAAACATGGAGGTCATGTGACTGCATGCTGCACCTGCACATGCTCTGTTCAAAAAACACAATAAATACAGCTGACTCAGCAGTACTGATAAGTGGCTGTTAATGTCTATGTCACTTTTTCAAACTACTCTTGTTTGTGCTCATCCAGACTAAAACGCTGCCCCTGGTGGCCATCGAATCAGTCCATTGTGTTTACTGCTGGGGACAAATTCATTGTTTGATGGCTTATGGGATGGGAAGAGGATTTCAACAAATATCCTGAACCCTGTTCCACCTTTAATTGTCTCCAATCCTAATGAACCTCTGCCGGAACCAGTTTTCCCAATCTGTCAGTGCAGAAGAGAGGAGACGCCCAAATATCACCCAATTAAAGACAGGTTTTGAGTATTCACCTCGGCGGGTTTTTCTATTGTCAGATTAAACGGAATTCATTATTCTGACTTACTGTTGAGCTGCTGCTATTTTTGGGAGCTAAGTGGGATGGTAATACTCTCAGGTCTTGCCTTCAAAATGAGGCCCAAGTGATTTATTTTCCTCTTCTTTTTTTTTGCTCTCGCCCGAATACTAACAAGCCCCACTGCCACCTGCCTCCTGACGACGTTGGTGGGCAAAAACTGGAAGCAAGCTCATTTTTCTTTTTTTTTTATACTCCAGAACATTTTCATGCTGATTACCCAGAGTCCTGCTGCTGCCTGTCCTGACACAGGCTCCCTGCAGAATTAGACAAGGGGGCATGAACCAATAAAAAACTGAAAGTGGTGACACTACCCTGGAGCGGTTGGGAGAAGGGGGAGGAGGGGCAGGGGGTACACCCTATATGTGGCACGGATCAAAACAAGCCACATGGCTGGTTGAGAAACACAGTTCATTGTGGCACAGGAAGGGTGTTTTCTACCACTCCATGATAAATGCAACCCAGGGTTCCCTTTCCTTTTACACCAACGTCTCCACTGTGGTTTCTGCCTTGCAACAGCAACGCTATCAAACTAAATGTGCCTCTCTCCTCTGAATGCACCACCCAGATGCAATGCATTCAAATGTGGTGCAGTGTGCAAAATCTGGTGACATCTACTAGTGAAGTTGCCTATTGTATCCATCACCTCACCTTTTGCATTCGAGCATGCAGGAGAACCGATGTTAGCCCTCAGTTGTCATTAAAGCTCAAAGTATGTGTAGTATGTTCACTCGGTGCCACTAGCGGGCAGGTCACTGGTTCATAGCCCACTTGGACCCTGCTGCAGTGTCACTGGTCCATTGGCCCGATGGCCCTATGTGTACGGGTAGAAATATCCCTGAACCCAGATTACTGGATAAGCGCTTGAAGATGATATGACATGACTCTGGGCTATTGTAAAAACATGGCGGCCCCCATAGGGTGGACCCACTCCTGGTGTAAATATACATTAAAGGTTCAATGTGTAAGATTTAGTGATCTCTGGAGGTGAAGTTGCATGTTGTATCCATCACCTCACCCTCAGCATTCTAGAGTTCAGTTGTCTACTCAAACTCAAAAGATGCTTTGTGCATGCACTCTGGGCTACTGTAAAAACATGGCGGCCCCCGTTGACAGGACCCGCTCCTCATGTAACATTGTTGGGCTCATTTAAAGATAATATAAATTCATGAAAATGTCAGTGACAAAATCTTACACACAGCACCTTTAAAGTTTAATACAGTTTCCTTTTAGGTTTTCTTGAAGAAGTGATGCACCATAATAGAAATTCAACCAGAGGTCATGTGAGGGGGGGTCCCTGGCCTTTCATTTGAAAGTGACACAGTGTCACAGTGAGTGGTTCTTTCAGGCCTCTCTGCAGGTGGAGCTCCTCCATCTGGCCCTGTGTGCGCAGCACAGGAGGCCCTCAGATGTGAGCGGAGGCTGATCACCTCAGATAATGGGAACAATGGGCCAGATGACAGCAGATAAGCTCCCCACTCCACTCGAGTGACCGGCAGCGGAGGCCCGAATGGGAATCAACCTGCTGTCAGGCCAGAGCGCCTCATTACTCCTCACATCAAGAGTCCAGGAGGAGAATGTTTTTAAATGACATGTCAGCAAGTGATGCGTCTCTATTGCACTAGCACCAGCCGGATAATAAGCATCATTTCCAACACATGTTTATTGATCCCCACTCACTAGAATGAAGGCATATTATCATTAGATCCATTTGGTGTAAATCTGTGTATTTCAAACACTGCGTCTGGATTGTTGTGGTATATGCACCACATTTCGCATTGGTCCTCCCCACATGTTTTCACTTCCAAATCAGAATTCATAAAGTATTTGATCGGAAATAAACAAGATGTTGAAAAAAAGCCCAATCTCTCCAATTACTTGGCCTTAAGCATCAAATCTAATTCTATGAATGCATCAGAGTTAATGACAAGGAAGAAGGGAACAACAACCGAATGTTAGCTCATTCACAATGTTACCATGGCAACCTGCCTCACAATTGAGTTCCTGCCTTGAAGCAGGAGACGCTCCCTCCCTTCACAATTACGCCTGTCTTTGATTTCACGCTTCAAAGAATGAAATAAAATAATGTATTGTTATCAAAAGAATAACCAAGTTGCTGAGTTTTAAAGGTGCAGTGTGTAAGATTTGATGACATCTAGTGGTGAAGTTGCCCCTTGTATCCATCACCTCACCCATAACTTTCTGAGCATGCAGGAGAAACTATGGTAGACTTCAGTTGTCAGTAAAACATAATTAGTATATCCTCTTTTACTATTGTAAAAACATGGCGGCCCCACTCCTCCTGTAAATATACATTAATGGACTGATTAAAGGGTAATGGAAAATAGATTTTAGGCGATTATAATTTCCTGAAAATGTCACTATGTAATTGTTTTGTAATATTTTTAGAAGTGACATAAAAGACCGGAATCTTACACACTGCACCTTTAAAGGTGAAGGAGAAAAATGAATTGGAGTTTGAGTTTTTTTTTATGTGGACATTGCTGCCAAGAAATACCTGAAAAGGTCCATCCAGGTCTGTTTCCCCCACTGTGCGTCATGTCAGACATCTTGAATTCACCAAAAATGCAGGTGCCGTCTCACATCCGGAGCCAACAACAATCTATTGCCATGAATCCAGATGACAGCCACTGCCACTGAATGGTTGTAATTGGGTGATAATGGGCTGTTGGACCAGTGCAAATGAGTTTTCTCCTGTTACTCAGCATCTTTTCTCAAGAGCCACAACATCAACATTAAGGCTGAAGTGGCTGATTGAAGCAAATCTCACGTTTAACCTCTGCTCTTAGTGCTGCTTTACTGCTCCACTCAAGTGGAGCCTCATTCATTATTCAAACACCGAGATGGAGAAGTGACAAGTAAGATGATTGAGCATGTGAGTGTCTTCCATGATGGACTGCATCTGCTGTGTGACAACTGACATTAAAGGTGCAGTGTGTAAGGATTTGTTCATTTTTGTCACTGCTGAAGAGATTACAAAACAATGACATACTGATATTTTCATGATTACTTCAGTGTATTACATTTTCCCTATTTATAATCATCTAAATGAACCTTTTCCTTTCCATTATCCTCAAATGAGCCCATTAAAGGTGCAGTGTGTAAGATTATGGTCATTTTGTCACTTCTTTTGGTAGAAAAAAATGCAACAAGACAATCACATACTGAAGTTTCCACAATCATCACAATGTAATGCATTTTCCGTTACCCTTAAAAGAGCTCATTAATGTATATTTACATGAGCAGGTCCTCTCTACGGGGGCCGCCATGTTTTCCCAGTAGCCCAGAGTGAACATACAGTACATCTTTTTAATTTGAATGAAAACTGATCTATCACAGGTTCTCCTGCATGTTCAGAAAGGTGAGGGTGAGATGGTTGGACTCCTCATGCAACTTCAACACTAGATATCGGTGCCTTGCTCAAGGGCTCCTCGGCAGGGGAGGAGCAGCTGGCACCTCTCCGGCTACCAGTCCACACACTGCGCACTTGGTCCGTACGGACCCTGACCTGCCGACCCCCTGGTCCCAAGCCCAGGTCCCTGCTGACCGAGAATACAAAATGCAACATTACCTCTAGATGTCGCCAAATCGTACACACTGCACCTTTAAGGCCCTGATCTGGAGCGAACGGGGGGTTGGGGGGCAAGTGTCCAGCAGCAGAGGACAAACATTCATCAGGCGATGCTGCACCGCCCCCAGTGGTGCCTCACGGTCTGAAAGATGACACCGTCTGCATCACCGCCTGCCCGAGGCTGCCAGCAAACAAATAGTGGTTGTGTTCTCTTTCCTGGCTGCCGTCTGCAGGAAAAGGGCAGAGGGGAACATAAACCATCAATGTCGTTAAAAAAACACACACACACACACACACACACACACACACACACACACACACACACACACACACACAAAAGACATTTTTTCCTCTGCACTCATTCTCACCTCATGACTCATAGGAACTAATCACAGTCTGCTCATCAAGCCGGAGCCATGAGGTGAAGCAACTTGCACCGAGTGCCAACTTCTACCTGGGGTGAATGCAGGTTCACGCTCCTCAGGCGCTGGTCGCTGGATGTTGGAGCTTTCCAGACAACACCGAGGGAGGGGAGAGGGGGAGAGCCCCGTTCTGAACTGTGTGGTTTGGGGAAAAGGAGACTGAAAGGAGTCAGAGATTGTTTCTCTTGGTGTTGGTATCGCAGGAACGGCCCCTGGAGTTTAGAGAGGAAAAAAGTATTTATAGCCGAACAGACCAGGTCCCATGTGCCGCCTCGGCCCCTGTGATGGAGTTTCCTCCTCAAGCCGCCTCTCCTCCCTCTCCCCTCTCCCCCCACCCCCCATCCTCCCGCTCTGATCCTGAAGGTGCGTCGCCTGGGACCCTCGGCCCCTTTGTACTCGGCTGCCTTCGGGTTTATTTTCGCAGCACAATAGAATTCCTCTTTTTTCCCTTCTTGTTCTTCTTCTAAGGACTGTAGATCCCTCCACTGATACAGAGTGTTGCCTTTCCTATCAACCCCAACAATGCCCCCCCAATCCCACTCCACCCCCCCTGCCGCTGCCCCAAATCTGTGAGGATTATTGTGTTATGTGTAAACAAAGATGCAGAGTAAATAATACATCTAGATTTCTTTTTTGCAGAGGCCTTGTGACATATTTGATTAGCGTCTTGAGGCTTGTTTATGGCAGGAAATGGGGATGGGTTGGACTTGGGGGGGGGGGGGGTCAGCAGCAGCACTGGGGGGGGGGGGGGGGGGGGGGGGTCAGCAGCAGCACTGTATATCCCCCCTGCAGGAGAAGCCATTGATCAGAATGTGACAGGGGCTGTTTGTTTGGTCTCACACTTCTCATTACGGACCAGCGAAGCGGCAGACACAGCCTCCTCTTGGCCTCGGCAGCGCAAACACTCTGTCACTGAATAACTTTTATTGAATTATGATTATTGGCAACACGCATCTCATCCACACTGTAAACTGAAGGAGCAGGATGCGGTGAAGCGTCTGTGGGGGAACCGATGGTAGACGTCAGTTGTCATTCAAACTCAAAAGATGTTTAGTACGTCCACTCTGGGCTACTGTAAAAACATGGCGGCCCCCGTAGAGAGGACCTGCTCCTTGTGTAAATACACATTCATTTGCTCATTTAAAGGTGCTTTGTGACATATCTCATATCCTGTCACCTCTATCCACAGAAACAGACTTACAAAACAATTGACATTTTCACGAATGTATAATCACCCCAATGTATGATTTGCTTTTTAGGTAACCCTAAAAATAGGCCTTTTTCATGAATTTACACCAGGAGTGGGTCTACCCTATGGGGGCTTCCATGTTTTCACAGTAGCCTAGAGTGGACAAACTACACATTTTTTGACTTTTAATGACAACTGAAGTCTACCATAGGTTCTCCTACATGCTCAAAAGAGTGAGGGTGAGGTGATGGATACAACATGAAACTTCACCTCTTGATATCACCAAACCTTACACACTGCATCTTTAATGAATTATTATCATTAGCCGAACGCATCTCGTCCACGGTGCAGCGAAGTGTTGCCTGTGCCGGGGGACAGACCGAGGTGTTCCAGGCCTGGGGCCCCTGCGATGCCTGAGAGTGATCATTGTATGTGGAGCGGATGAGACACTTGGGTATTTGCTTTGAGCGGCGGTGGCGGAGGCCCGAGAGAGAGAGGAGGTGGAGGAGGAGGACGGCCAGGAGGCAGCTGGCAGGATGAGGGATTGTCAGGAGTGTCAACAAAACCTCTGGGTTATCATCAATAACATCTGTGTGGCGGCGGCGGCAGGAACAGCGTGTGTGTTTCAGTTAGCGCTGCGTCATGCTGTGATTCACGGTTTACTCTCGTCTTGTACCCACAACAACCTTGTTTAGTTGGAGTGTTTATTGCATGAGAGCTGACAACCCGGTGCACACACACATGCACGAGTGCACGCGCACATACACACAGCTTCGTCCTCCTCGTCCTTGCTCAATTTAATTTTGTCTTCTTCTCTTGTTATCGAGGAATTTCCCAGAAATTCAGATTTTATTTGAATGAACCTTTTCTTTTAAAATTTGAGTTACTTGTTATTGCAGGGACTTTCCTGATACATTTCATGAAGCTGTAAAAACGCTCATACACATCAATGACTAGACTAGAATGGAACTAAGGGCACAACAGTCCCTTTACATTCTCTCTATGCAGCGTTTAATATAGATATGAATATTCATATACATACAAATATATGTGGAGGAAAGGTATATATATATATATACACACTTTATCAAGTTATCCAACACAAAACATCAGAACACTTTAAACACAATCAAGCCACGGCAGATTTAACACAGGTTTCATGCATAATTATCAGCTTCCCAAAAACGCTTGACTTCTTTCATCAACCATCCATGACTCACTTCCATTGAAATGTGTGAAACTAATATTAATATTTCACAATGTTAGAGACAACGAAACACAATCCTGGCTATTGTGACTCATCCACATTTACACTTTTTATCTTATTGGCCTGTGTCCCATTGTTCCACTAAGTTCTGTGGAACTCGACTTAGTAATTTTTACATAATGCAGAGAAACTCACCTGACTGAAAAAAGTCAAGTCAATGTACCGTTACAAAACATTAGTTCATATATACTCCAGCCACTGCATGAATGATAAACAATCGTTCTTCCCTCTTACTCCTATCTGCTGTTTATACTGAAACTAATTTTACAACATGTCACATAACAAGTCAAACACTAAATCTGTCAGTTTCATAACAATATATCATATCAACATTTGTCTTGTAAATATGATAATTATAAATAATACAATAGAATAAATAAATAATCATAAATGCACTGTAAAACAATTTCCCTAAATGTATCCATGCAAATATATCTCAACTCAGATTTTCCCCAGCATTGTCATTACTACATTTACAATGTTTCATCCCGTCGTTCATACTTTTAAGAAGTTGGATTCCATTCCCAATCCTTTAGTCTGGTTTCACCATCTCAGACACATATAGCTCCACACAACACTTCCATGTAACCACGGCAACAGGCTCTTGAATCCCAAGTCACAATTAAGGAGTTAAATCAACTGGGATCAGACATGTCTCTTCCCTGGCGCGTGCCCGGTCTGTTCATCATATGTTATTGTTGTTAAAGGTGACAAAACAAACAAACAGTCAGCAAATAGACCCATGGTGACATAGTGGGACGACGTAACCTCCTCAGTGGAGACGATAATGTTCTGGTCATGGCCATGCTGCAGGAGAACACAGACAGTAACCACTCTGCATAATGATCCTCTGCTTTTGATCATTTCATACACTTTGCCGGTAACCTCGTTTGACCTCCTCATACAGTGAGTGAGCAGCTGCAGCACTGTCGTCTGAGCGGAAAGCAGAGGGAGCACAGAGGCAACAATTCTAACTGTGGAGGCTACAACTGTTGTAGAGACAGATTAGGATTTGACTGTGAAGCTGTGATTCATCGCCGTGTGTAGGTGGCGACTGATGCACAGTCACCTGGTGGGCACCAGAGTTGTACTGTGGGTAAATAGGTAAAAAATAAATAAATAAATAAAAATGGAACATTATCAGTCAGAAGTTTTCCCGTAACTTTAAACAACAATTTGCATAATGAAGCCTCTCTGTAGGTCCCGGGTATAAAGAGTGAAGAAATGAAAAGTATCCATTAATTTTTTTTGGTGCAACAATCACACGATACGACATACAATAACAACCCCTCACACAACAGGAAATGAAGAGAGCAATATGCCAGTAAATGTTACAAGAAAAATTAAAGGTGCAGTATGTTACATTTTGGTTATTTTTGTCACTTCTAAAAACATTACAAAACAATTACATACTGACATTTTCATATATTTATAATCACATAAATATTTTATTTTTTTCCATTACCTATAAATGAGCCCCTACATGTATATTTACATGGGGGGCGGGTCCACGGCGAGGCCGCCATGTTTTTTCAGTAATAAAAGTGGATGTACCTAACATCTTTTGAGTTTGAATGACAACTGAAGTCTACCACAGGTTCTCCTACATGATCAGAAGGGTGAGGGTGAGGTGATGGATACAACATGCAACTTCACCTCTAGAGGTCACCAAATCTCACACACTGCACCTTTAAATGGAGGCATAATGATATAATGCAGCCTAATTGTATACATTTGAATTATTCTCACACTTGCATTGATATTAATCCCCTAGTGCTTTAACCATGAAATATTCCATTTGAAAATGCTGAAAAAATAATCCCATATCTTATCCACAGCCTGTACATAAAGATGGATGTAGCCACGGTGATGTCATCCTTGCCGATGCCCAACTCCCCATACTTCCTGGTTCATCCAAAAAAAGGCAAAGAGGCGGAACACACACAGAGCTGTGCAGTCGTATTACCAACAGGTGTCAGTCAAGAGGCCACGCCCTTAATTATGAACAATTTCAAACGTCGATAAAACAAAAATAAGCGGGTAAGCTGATTGAGACCGAAACGCGTTGTTTGTACCAGGCTTCAACCATGTTTCATTCACCTCTGAGGTTCCCCATTTTAACATGGGTGTCTATGGGGATGCACTCCCCTTTGGAGCCAGCCACTAGTGGTCCACCCAGTGAACTGCAAGTTTCTCCACGCCCCTATCAGCCTCATCCGTCAGTCCCAGATTTGCCCCTTGGTCATATCGTCAGAGCACACGTTAGGGGGAAAAGTAATAAAGAAAATAAAAGGACTGGCACTTGGTGTTGACTCTGGATCCGCACCAAGTTTTTATTGTATCTTCCAGTCGTCATCCATATCACCACACCTTCTCACAATAAAACCATCTGGTAGTTTTCCAACAATCTTGATCATACATCCTTAAATTGAGTCCCTAAACCCATTAGAACGTCCTGATCCAGCTTTTAGAGATAAACAGTATCATAGACTTATACAGAGATTTTGGTGATTTTGTTGTTTCCATAAGGATCTTATGATAGTGTTGATGACACTTTGATGTTGTTACACATGTTATTGTACAGATTGACCTACAAATATGTATTTATCTAAAATGAACAAAAAACAAACCTAGAATTAATTAAAAGCAAAATGCTGAGGTGTCAAGATGAGGAAGTGACAAAGACTAAAAATAAAATGAAATAACTACACGAGTGAATAAAGTAGAACAAGGGTCTCACATGATGTCAGAGGCAGTGAACAGGGCCTCTCCTGGCTAAATGAAGAAATGATATAAATAGTTGCCATTTGGTGACAAATTCATCACTCGAGCCCCTGAGAGGACGTTTGACCTTCTCAAGCCGGAGACAGAGCCTTGCACCTGAACAGCAGGTGGAAACACAGTCAGGCCGAGGGAAACTTTATCACCTGTTTAGAGTATAATGAGAACAGATGAGTGGGGACTCTGCAGGGAGGCTGGTTGGTTGGAGGTTAATCCAGATAGAGCATCAGAGAAGGTTTAAGAATTCAATATTTCCAATAGTTTTTGAAATTTAAGGAGGAGAGCAATAATGTGAATGGAATATTCTAAGAAATCATTGAAGACGTTTTACAAATAAGTAAAAAATAGTTGTACTGAGGTTTTCCCTGACCCTGATCCATTTAACTTTGGTACATATTAGACCAGGGGTGTCAAACATACGAACAAAATCTGTCCATCAAATCCGGTCAACAAGATGACTTTGCAGAGTGTAAAAAGGATTTCAAAGATCATCTCATCATTTGCAGATCGTACCCTTGAATAAATGTTTTGTGCATCTGTAAGAAGTTTATGCAAATGTGAAAAAGATCAACTGAAGAATATAATATTGCTGAAGTTGCACTAAGTGTTTTTAAAGAAATGTCAGGTTGGTCATAACGTTTTGTGAAAATAATTAAATGTGAAAACCTTTCAGAATGTACTTGTTTATGCTAAAACAAAGGGAACAATTTGGAGTTGTATTTCATTGGTCATCTCTCTGGTCCAGCCCACTAGAGATCACATTGGTCTGAATGTGGCCCCTGAACTAAAATGAGTCTGACCAACCCTGTATTCGTCAGTCGAGATTCGGGGACATTTTCCATCTAACTTTGACTTAATCTACTAGTTGAGTTGATTTACAGAGTTGAGACTCATTCATCTCTCTCCAACATACTTGTGACATTCAGAAACCCCAGCTGTGTCACGATTGTGGTTCACTTTCTCTCACATGTTCTGAGTCACTGTCGTGCCTTCAGGCATCTTGTTTGCATCATCACTCAGTTTCACAGAATAAGTACAGAATTTCATCATTCTAATTCATGAGATTCAATATGTTGTAGAAGTATAAACAAAAATGCATAGAAAGCATATACTCATAGACCAGGGATGTCAAACACATGGCCCGCGGGCCAAAACCGACCCGACACAGGGTCCAATCCGGCCTTGCTTAACGACTTGAAAATATATTAACTGTAATTAAAAAAAATAAAAGTCAAAGTTTGACAGCGGCGCTCTCTGAGACTTGTCTTACACGTGTGTTCCTTGTGTTGGTTTGCAGCAGATCGGAGGTGAAGCCGCTGGGCAGCAGCTGGCTCCAGCTTTCTCTTTCACTCCCCGTGACTAAAGAATTCATTTCCAGTCTGATCTCCCACAAAAGGTGATTGTTAGCAGCAGCTCCGGCCCGTCCACTTACAGTTCCCTGAGTGAACCCTCCAGACGGCCATTGCTCAATCACGCTTCACCTCTCTGGCAGAGGGCACGGACGGCCCCGCCTCTCTCACTCACTTCAAATCAAATCAATGTCTGATCCATCATGGGGCCTCTCGCCTTCAGGGCACCTCCGGATCTGGAAGAGCTCCACAGCACCGCATCAACCGGCTGCTTATGTCTTGGAGTGATGTTTGTGTGTGCGTGTGTGTGTGTGTGTGTGTGTGTCTGTGTGCGCACACAGGGTAATAGAATTAAAGTGGGCCCCTCTCTCCCCAGGAGCTCTCCATCTGCTTTTAAATACATATGTAAAAATAATACATATGTATTATGTATTTATAACAGTGAATCATTCCAAAATATACTTGATTTTCAATTCCGACCCCATACGACTCCTCTGTTGTTGTGTTTGGTTCTGTAAAAACTGCTGACATGACAGTTTAGTGACATCAAAACTGTGTAAACAAACACACAACTTCCTCTTTCTTTACATCACTTCTTTTCTAAGTCCTGGGTGACCTACGGGAAATCACATGTGACATTTCTATTAATAGCAAAGATTTTCCAGTCACACATGACAAACACAAGCAAATGTAATGTAACCACAGACGTGCTGATTGAGATGTGTTTGCTGAATGGACAAAAATAAAGCGTTTTGTTGTTTTACAGTAGCTCATGGGCTAGAAACCATGAAACACACATGTAACTTCTCTTTGAGAGATCAGCTGTAATTCCCCCCCCACCCTATTTACAAATATGAAACTTTATGTAAAACGCAGTTTGTAAAACACAATTCCAAGATGTCTTCCAAGTTAATGCCACCATGTTTTTACCGTAGCTCAGAAAGGACATACGAAATATGTTTTGAGGTTTAAAGACAACTGAGGTCTTCCATAGGTTCTACTGCATGCTAGAAGGGGAACGGTAAGGTGGAGGATATGACATGCAACTTCACCAATAGAAGTATTTGATGCATGATTATACAAATATCAAACCCTCTGTGAATAAACCGGTCACAAGGTGTTTCAAGTTGAAAACAATCAATTGAATGCAGACCGTAGGAAACAAGATCAATCAAACAGATGGCCCGTGGGCCAAAACCAGCCCACCATGAGGGTCCGATCCGGCCTGCGAGTCAACATTACACAGTTTAAAATGACAGAAAAGACATTAAAGGTGCAGTGTATATGGTTTCAGTAATATTTGTGACTTCTAGAAATATTACAAAACAATTGCATACTGACATTTTCATGAATGTATAATCACTAAGATGTTTTATTTTTTCCATCCATTACCCTTAATGAGCCCATATTTACACAAGGAGCAGGTCCTCTCTAGGGCGCCGCCATGTTTTTACAGTAACTCAAACTAAGTAGCTTAGTCACTCTGTACATACTAAACATCTTTTGAGTTTTAATGACAACATAAGTCTACCATAGGTTCTCCTGCATGATCAGAAGGGTGTTGATGGATACAACATGCAACTCCCCCTCTAGATGTCACCAAATCTTACACACTGCACCTTTAAGTGGCATTTTCCCAATAAAAATAAAAATCGTACGTTCTTCATATTGTTTTGTAAAAAGACAGATTATCAAATGTGAACATTCTCAGAATGTACTTGTAATATGTGTAAGTAGCCTCTGCTCTCTATCATTTAAACCTTAGATACCTAAGATACAAATAACTGCACTACTCTTTAGAATGTGTGTGTGTGTGTGTGTGTGTTTTTAAAGATTATTGGAAGTATCTCATTATCTCTTGGTGAGGGAAGCCTGCCTCTGTGTCGCAACGCTAAACTAACGGCCGCCCGATCGTTGCTTCACATCTGACGCAGGAATGAATGAGCCCGTTGCACAACACGCGAAGCTGCAGCTCGTCGTAGTTTACGTGGTGATTAACCTCAGAGACCACGGTGCCGAGGAGTCGTCGTTAACACAAATCGGTTTTCATTTGTGTCGACACCGCGACGCGCACTCACGCCTCATCGCGCGCACCTTCTCCAGGCTCTCACCTTGCTGCATGTGATCACATGCAGCGATGATGGCCAAGGTAAACAGAGGGCTGACTTGTGCTGCTGATCTCACACTCTCTCTCACTCTCCAACTGATTATTAGTTGTACTCACCTAAACATGGTCTCTGACGACGTCACCGTGACTCATGCAACCGGTGCCCTATTTTATCTTTTTGTCTTTTTCCCGGCATCACCCAACAGCTACTTTACGTTATCGGTTTCTGTTACCCCCCCCCTTTTTCTGTTCCCCCCCCTTTTCTTCCCCCCCCCCCCCCCACACACACACACACACACGCGCACACACACCTCCATGATTCATTACATTCACCATGTTTGAATGCCCGGCGGCACCGACGGCTGCCGTAATACGCCGAGAACGATAATTTCTTCCATCATCACGCTTCTAAATCATCTGCGGGGCTTTTTCTATTCCTCCCGCGTAGATAATGATAACGCAGTGGCTTTGTGGCGCAGAGGCGGCGAGACGACATAAATCAAGTTTCCCGAAGAATCCATTTTAGATTTAGTTATATAATGCACATCTTTGATAAGTGCGCCCATCTATCCGGGAGCCGCGTGTCTCCCGTATAAATGTGATGCGGTTTCGCACGAGATGTTTTTTTTCCTCCTCAGCTCACGAAACATTTTAAAGAATAAAAAACAAACTTGTCACCGCCAGGGTAAGAAATGGTTGAATGTATATTCTGGGGGTTTTCCTCATCTCAGGTAACATCTTGGAGTGAACTGAGTGAAAGGGCTTTTTTTCATGTGCTGTCACTAAGATTTTCTCTAATGCTCTGCGGCTATAAGTAGTTTCGCTCATCTTAAAATGTTTGGAAATATCTAAAAGTATGTCGTAATCATGATATCATATCGGAGTTGTCAGTGTATTGCTTTGCAGAGATATACCCTAACCCTAACCCTAACCCTAACACAGGTTGTAATACCACTTTTTCACCACTAGAGTGAGTCAAAGCTGGTGCAGTGCTCTCGGTCAGCTGCTCTAATTCTCTCTCTTTCTTTCCCATCACTGTTTTATATTCATCTGTTTAGAACATTTCACCATCATGGATATTCACATCGCTTCCTTTTCAAAGTAAAGTTCCTCATGCACTTTGTATTTACTGAATTCAATGGAAGCTTCAAACTGAGCAGAAATTTGTAAGGCATGTTTACTTTTAGTTTGAAAAAAATACAATTCTGAAATACTCTGTAACAAATGTCTAAAATGGCTGATTTATATAATTGGAAATTCAACTTCTATACAGACACAGTAACAAGAAAACGGTCACTACAGCAAAACCATGCAGAGTGAAGACAATGTTTTCAAATTTTTCTAAAACAAAGCTTTTATTTTGAAAAGCAATGACAGATTTTTTTCCTATGGCTGACCTCGCTAATATCAACATGAAATTGTGTGAAACTACAACATCACTTGGATCAGTCTTTCAAAAACAAAAGCCATCCTACCTGGTTTATCAGCAGTTCTATACTGCTGATAAACCAGGTAGGATGGCTCCAAAAGAAATGTCTCAAACTTTTGTAACTTTGTACTCAATGTAAATACAATGAATAGTTACAATATAATCCGAAGTGTTCTCACTGATAACACTGTAAAATCTGCATGTTAGTATCTCTCATGCACCCAAACAGGATGTTAGAGCAGAGCGTTCCAGATCTTTCATTTCAGACGGGACAAAACCTTGAGCAAAGACACAAACGCACAACACGGCGGCTTGGCTGCATCTCCAAACAGGAATGTTTGTTGGCACCGCTTTTGACTCCTCCGGCCCGAGCGAGCCACATTCTCCACCACCTTGATAATTAAATAATAGCTGGAAGATGCACCACTTATCTCTTTAACTGCTGCTTACGCGATTATCTCCTCAAATGTGAGTAAACATTTCGGCTGCCTCACACACACACACACACACACACACACACACACACACGCACACACACACACACAGAGGTACTTGGTGGTGCTTTGGCTGCGGGGAGGTAGAAAAAAGGAGAAAATACACAGAAATAGGCCAAAGAGAGATAAAAGGGAAACAACACAAGTTGCTTATGTCGGACGTGTTGACAAACAGGCTGAACTCTGGCTGAACCTGTTTGTCTTGCTTCATCACAACTCTGCCCCCACTTCCCCTCTCCTCAGACTGACAACCCACCTAATAGATGCCACAGATGTCCACAGTACACAATCAATAACCCCCCCCCCCCCCCTTGGCCGTGGGGGGGGCCCCCCCCCCCCCCCTTGGCTGTGGTGGTGGCCCATTCTCTTCTCTCCGGTAGAGTCACACTTCCCCTCAATCTCAGGTTGCGTGAGAGGTTTTTTGAAAAGATGAACTATCGACTCGAACGAGAGAGAGAGAGATTGAGAAAGGCTTGTTTTTGTCTCCTCATGCTGCCGCGCTGGCGTCAGACTGTGTCAACCCCCCCCCCTCCCCCACACACACACACACACACTTATATTTTGTTTCTGGTTGTTGACACGACAACGACTACAAAGTGTGTTGTCATGAGTTATTGCGCAATGAAACGGTTTTCGTGTCTTCGTCAGTGCTCGTTTGACCTTTCAGATGTGTTGCTTTAAAAAAAAAGCCACAGGTGATTAAATCATTGCCACTCAAGCAGTTGAGACGTTGCTTTGGAAACAAACGCCGCGGCCCCTGTGTTGTTGTTTTTTTTGGATGAGCTTGAATCAGCTGTAACGTGGCAGCGGAGGCTGTCTGGCAGAGACGATGCAGTGAATGAATTTTTGAGCAGTGGAAGTTGAGTCGCGCTCGTTAGTCGACTCCTGTGATGTTGTCATTGTGTCGCTGTTGGTGACGGCAGATGGTCGAGTCCTCGTCAGTGATGGGGGAGGAGGGCTCGTGTTTGTCGCTATTTATGTTTGGGTGTGTCAGGTCTGTGGAGATGGTGGGTCCACCTTTACCTGTGTGTGTGTGTGTGTGTGTGTGTGTGTGTGTGTGTGTGTGTGTGTGTGTGTGTGTGTGTGTGTGTGTGTGGTTTATGGGGACAAAAGGTAATTTAAGGTGAGGTTAAGCTTAAGGTTGAAGTTAGGTTTAGGTTAGCCACGACATTTGAATTGGTTATAGGGTTAATCTTGAAATAAAGTTTAGATTTAAGTTAAGGGTGAAGTTAGATTATGTTTATGTTAGAATACAGTTAGGTTAAGGTTTGGTTACAGTTCAGACTGAGGTTAACGTTGGGATATGTTAGGTATGTTTTTAAATTAAGGGTAACATGAGGTTCACATTAGATTAAGGTTTAAGTTTGGGATGACTTAAGTTTATGTTTAGGTTAAGCTCAGGTTTGTATGTGTGTGTGTGTGAGTGAGTGAGAAAATAAAGTATGTTACACTTTACAATGAAAACCTTGGTTAAGTTTGAGAAAGAATAAGTGTTAAAGTCAGGTTTAGGTTAGGCATGAAATTTGAATAAGATAAGTCAGGCTAGGATTAATCTTACAGTTACAGTTTGGACTTAGGATAAGGTTAAAGTGAGATCAGGTTTAGGTTAGAATATTGTTCAGTTTAGGGTTTTAGGCTCAGGGTAAAGTTGTGATATGTTTATATGTAGGTACGTTTTGAATTTAGATTAAGATAAGGGTGAAATTAGGTTTACATTAGATTCAGGTTTCGTATATGTTTTGGTTAATTTTAGGTTTAGGATTAGGCAAATAATAACCATATTTTAAGCCAGAGGCAATATCCTGTGTGTGTGTGTGTGTGTGTGTGTGTGTGTGTGTGTGTGTGTGTGTG
>JAFBJT010108507.1:117208-134103 GCA_016785325.1 Chascanopsetta lugubris
GTGTGTGTGTGTGTGTGTGTGTGTGTGTGTGTGTGTGTGTGCGTTCCATGCACAAGGTGAAACATTACTGACACAGCAGAGGGTCTACACACAACAACTGTACACGCACACACACATTGGACACCCTGCTCGTCTTGTTTGTCTCTGAGACAAGCAAATCTTGAGACGGCTTACTGATGGAGGACTTTCTGCATTTAAATCTTTTATGGACAGATGTCCACTGAGGTTTGCTTTTCTGTGTCCTGGGGACATAGCCTGAAGCTAAACACTCTCTTACTGTAGTGGTCACCGCTGTATTACAATGCTTTCCCTTGTTTGTTGGACCCGTTCGACCCCAGAGGAACGGCTTGTAATGGAATGGACTCGCACCTGAAAGGCCCATGAGTGGATTCGACATAACAGCAGAGGGAGTTTAAAAGGCATGAAAGATCATTTGTCATTTCCAATGAAAGGACATGCTGCGACCACAATGACCGGTGTTTCGTGTTTTCTCGTATGACTTATTCAGAGTTGCAGCTCCGCGTGTCTGACCCCAGAGAAAAGTTTGTTCCGAGGCGAATGACAAGTGTGTCGTTGTCAAACCATTTTAGTCAAGATAGCAATGTCATGTAAACATGGTTCTAGTGGCGAGACCAGAGAAAGGGATCATCTCTTTGTGTTGAGTCAAAAGATTGTGATTTATACTGAGAGCTGTTTTCAATCATCCACCTTGGAAATGACATCTGTGAACACAACGTCTTAGAGGTTTCTGCAAAACAGCATTAATAGTTGTTTGCAGGGATTTTTTATTTTTTTTTCATTTTTTACAAATGTTTGTTTGCCTCTTGTCATATGTTGGCATATTATTGAGAATCGCCTTGTGGTTAAGGCTTGTAAGTATATTCTATAATGTGAAAGATCATTGTGTAGCAATATTCTTGTGTTTTGACCCTGTATACATGCAAACTACTTAATCTAAGGAGAAACATGTCCACCAAAGGTTGTAATCTAAACTTTCCAGGATAATTCCTTTAGATTAAACTAGATCACAACTCGATATCATCGTCATATTCTTATCAATTTTAAAGGTGCATTGTGTAAGATATCTGTCACATGAATTGGTAGGAAAAAAATCTACATAACAATTACATATTGACACATTAATGCATGTATTTTTTCCATTACCCTGAAATGAGCCCATTAATGTATGTTTACATGAGGAGCGGGTCCTCTCTGCAGGGGCTGCCATGTTTTTACAGTAGCCCAGAGTTGACATACTAAACATCTATTGAGTTTTAACGACAACCGCAGGCTTCCATAGGTTCTCCTGCATGTTTGGGAGGATAAGGGTGTGGTGATGGCTTCACCACAAGATGTCACCGTATCTTACACACTACACTTTTAAAAGAAAAGTTTTAAAAAAAAAGGTACATGAGTGCTCTGAGTATAACAACAGAGCTCCATAGAAAAGGGATACATTGCATTATTTATACATTAGGAATTTACATTACAAACCAGACCACTGATATGTTGTAAAATAACAATCTGACACTTGAGGTATTAGTGCGTATAATGTTTGTTTTTTTACTTCGATGGTGATAGCTCACCAAGTTTGGATGTGTTCACACTATGTGTTCATTTAATATGTAGCAAAGGGAAGGCTTATATTCTGAGATATGTGATATGTGATGTGTAACTCAATTAGCGTGACTCAGCTTTTCCCTTCAGGTGTTCAGTGACGTCTTAAAAACTGCTAATGACCCTCAAATAAAAGCAATGAAAAAAGGCACTGACATTTAGAGACACGAACCTCCATGAATGTGCAGACAACTGCATAGCAACACATCTTCAAATACATACAAACACACTAGTGTCTAAGATCCACACACCACACACACACACTCCCATTTCCCCAGGGTTAAACTTTGATGTGATGCCGGAGCTCAAGCTGCCGGAGAGACAGCATCAGCGTCTGAGCCAAGACTCTTCACCTGCAGCTACAGACATTTTGACAGGGCCCCAAGTAGCGCACACTGATAAACTATCCAAAACAATGACAACATGGAGACACCTCAATATGTAGGTCGTATATTCAATCCCTTCCGCCATGTACTCTACCCTAGAGTGTAATCTGGCCCTTTTGGACATTTTGGGAATACTAAGTGCAGGGGTTCACGTAGTCATCGCAGCTATACAGGATAATATTTGTATTCGGCAAAATGCCCAGGTGAATTTCTTAACATTTAAAATGAAAGCACTTACTTCATTACCTCATGTCACCCAGACTCTCTCCATGTAGTCAGAGATCTGCAAACAGCCCAGAGTCCTTCTCACCCCAACTTGGACCAGTCTGACGATAGCAGCACTTTACAAATCCATCCAAACTTTGAGTTAAATCATCAGGGTAAGAGGCCTCACTCTCCTACAGCTCTGTATATCCACACTGTAATATGGCTTTTGATTGTGGAGACTGGGAATCTGCATCAGCAGCTCGGTCACACCGAGGTATGTTTCAGATGTTTCAAAGTTTGCTTACAAAAGTAAGAATGTTGACAACAAGTCACAGAACGTCCAAAATGTATCTTTGGTGTGTAAAACAGGCCAGACACAATGGAGCTGTGAATTCAAAATGGCTCCAAACTCCAAACAGAGCCGTGTGGCAACCAGGAAGTGAAAGAGGTGGTGAGGAGGTCTGATTGGCTGACTGGGATCAGGTGACCAGAAGTAAAAATCACAGGAAGCTGGACAAAACAGGAAGTAGAACTTACAGAAATGCACAGGGGACAGATACAATAAAGTAAAACTGGAAATGGTGAGAATGATGATCCATAGCGTCTTTAACTAACTTTGTCTGTTTACTTATTTATTCCTTTCCTTAGATGAAATGTACACTCTAAGGTGCAAAAAATACATTCAAGTTGAATTAAGTTAAATAGTGATTAACTAGATAGATTTCAGTCAAACAAGGGTTTTGAAAAAATACCATATTTACATGGTTAATAAGAAAAAATAAGACCTGTGTTCAAGATTTAGTGACATCTAGTGGGGAAGTTAGTGGTTAGTGGTGTTCAGCCAACTGAACATCCAAGTCCTGACATGTCCCCTCACACATTTAGGAGAACCTATAATCGCCATTAGATAATGTTATAATGTGAAGAAAAAAAATGTTTTAAACTTTTTAAAGTAAGTGTTTGGGTTCATCCATTCTTTGCTGTAACAACATGACATGTTGCATAGAAGACAATTCACTCTGACGTAGGTATAAAAGGTCAGAGATACTAAACAATTCTTGATTGAAGACGATTACATTATATGTCATGTCATCTGGAACTGCTTATACAATAATCTGGATAATATTCATAATATTATGATGTTCCAACTAGTACACTTCGGGCCAGTGACACTGCAGAAGGGTCTGGATGGGATTTGAACCAGTGATCTTCATCTCCAAAGGCAACCGCTCTAACCCCTGATCCACTGCCGTCCGATTACATAATACTTTATAATAAACTGATTACTCCCCTATAATCCTCCACACTGTAGATTTAAATACGCTCAGGTCAGTTCACACAGTTACGAACCTCCCCAAGCAAAACAGACCGTTCAAGAAAAAACAACCTGAAGCACAGGTGCACTTACACTCGACCTTCAACACTTTCAATGCCCATTCGCCACCTAGCATGCTTCTTTAAATCTAGACCTCTTTACAGTTTCACACATGTTATGCACACAACTCGCAAATACATACTCTCTATCCCCTTTTCCAGGTGCGTGGATGCGATATATAAAGCGCAGTCTGGAGCCCCGAGGACAGGACCGGACAGTGAGAGCAACACAGCTCAGCATGTTTGCAGCAAATCCAATTATTACTCCCCACCTTTGAATTCAGGAGCAGATCCACAGAGTCCTAAAGCAATTATGCCACTTGGTGAAGGAAGGAGGGAGGGAGTCACTCAAAGGGAGGCACACGGAGAGAAAGAGGGAAAGACTGGCCAACAGGTTCAATCTAGATTGTTTGTGAATCGCATCAAGACAAAAACGAACAACATAAAGATCCATATTACGGCCCCATCCTCAGTATGTTTAACAAGATGAGCATAGTCTTATACTACAAATAATTTTTAGCAATTAACGACTACCGTCCGATTGTTTTCCCATGTGCTGGATGTTTCTGAGCAGCTAAGTCATGACACGAAAATGGTCATGGTCATGGTTCATCTCATTCGTTTGGTTCATCAAACCCTAAAGTACTGCACATCACACACGGCCATGTCCAAATGGTGTTTTTCGGAAGGAAGGCGGAGCCAACTCTGATTGGCCACATTCAACAAATCCTTTGTACCATAAAATCAATGTTTGCAAAGCAAGTCATAAGCGATAAGATCTGATCAGGGAGCAAAGAGGATGGCAGAGACCACCACAGAGTGTGCGGAGGGGAGGCCTGCACACTCCAATACCCTTTACCTCACTCTGCCTTCAGTTTTAGTTAAAACTCTGTAATTCTGTCCATTCAGGGCTTCCATAGAATCATGGTGGCACAAAATGCGGGACTGTGTAGGCAAGACGTCCGCTTTGAAAACAACATCATACCTTTAGATTATACATGAGTGAAAACATCATTATGGCAATAATATTTGATTTCCCATTTCTGCCAGTTGATCAGTTTTACCTAAATCTTACACACTGGACCTTTTAAACATTTACATGTTCCCCAAAGTCATTTTCACCACCTCAGGATTTCATTGTGGGTTTGAAACATGGAAGGATTGAATCAGCGACGCATGATACACTTCATATGACGAAATGAATTGTGTATTTACCAGTCATTCGAATCTGAAATGTCAGTTAAGGAGTTATGAATCCCGGTGTGATGAGGGCAGCGAATCACATCTGGAACATGACAGGAGGTGTTTGCTGTTTGCGAGTGAGAACATCAACATGGGCTCAGTTTCGTCTGGGTGGGATTTTTAGGGAACTGTCTGGTTTAATTACCCAGACTAAGCAGAGAGAAATACCATTGTTGATTCAGTGCTGATTTAATGTTAAGCCAAAGACAAAGCAAATTCCTCCATACAGACAATATGCCGTGATCCCTTTTCAAATGTGTAATACCACAGGGGCATAAAAGACAACTCGAGGTCTTATACAATCAAAGCTAACAACAACTGCACGACATATTGCTCGCGCTGTATAATCCTGACAAGCAACCTTTGATGATGATGAGACGATCATTGTTGTACAAGCGTGAAACGCTTTGAAAGAGCTTCTAATGCCTCGACTTAAAATATTTGACTTGGCACCTTCTCCCTTTCCCGACTCTCCTCCGCTGCCTCGTTTGCATATCAGTTGGGAGGCACTGAGAAAAGCGGGGGAGGATAAAATAAAGGGAGCATTTTAAGGAGATTGGCAGAGCAGGTAAATCAGATGATCAATCACACTGACAGAGTTGAAATAAACGGAATGGAATGAAGATACTGTGGTGTGTTTGGGAGCCCAGGTGTTTCTCACCCTGATGCATATCACTACGGTTTAATCTGTCACTGCTTTTTTTCCCTTCTCTTTTTTCCTCTTTTCTTTATTTTACTCCTCTCCTCTTCCTCTTTAGTTCTTTCATCCACTTTATCCTTAAAGCAGCGAGT
The DNA here is from genome assembly GCA_016785325.1 of Chascanopsetta lugubris. Lineage (NCBI taxonomy): Eukaryota > Metazoa > Chordata > Actinopteri > Pleuronectiformes > Bothidae > Chascanopsetta > Chascanopsetta lugubris. The sequence continues at coordinate 122,827 of JAFBJT010108507.1, forward strand.
TTTAGGGGAAACATGACAATACTATAGCATATCACAAATGTGCTTTCCCCCTGTCAGGACGAGGCAGGATACCCAAGCACAGACATTCACAGTGTGAATTCATAATAAAGTCTTTATTTTTACCAGCTGTGGTAAAAGGTAGGGAGGTGGCAAAAAGATAGTCAAAAAAAAGTAGGAGTCAAAGACCAGGAATTCCAAAATACAGGAAACAACGACACAAGACATGGAACTTTAACATCACGACAACAAGAAACTCAACTTTCCCATTACCCTTAAATGAGCCCTTTAATGTGGAGTGGACATTCTAAACAACATAGGTTCTCTTGCATGCTAAAAGGGATGAGGGTGGTGATGGACACAATATGCAACTTCACCACTCGATGTCACCAAATCTTACACACTACTGCTTATTTCTACTAGTACACATAGGGCCATTGGGGGCCATGTGACACTGCAGCAGGGTCTAAGTAGGATTCAAACCAGTGATCTTTGCTTCCAAAGGCAACGGCTCTAACCACTGAGCCACCGCCACCCAGTAAAATGAAACATGACCACATGATTTGAATCTTGAGCAGCAGGGACATTCACCACTGAAGCAAGACATCAGTTAGAGAGTCATGGTAAAGTCATTTTTATGGGAAGACCCCCTTTTGTTTATATACACGAGAGCTTGTTTCACTCTAACTGAATTTTCACTGGTGTAGCTAAACCTGCTCAACTCAGACGATGTATCTTGTAAAAAGACCTTAAAAGCCTAAAGTGACTGGTGCTCTATGAATAATATATCAAATTTGCCCAATGGCTTTCATTGTCCAAAAAATGTCAATTCATCAGGGGTTGACTGAGGTTCCATGCACCAACAAACACCCCTTGAGTATTCTTATGATTACTATGGATCAATAAAGATAATCACGTCATGCAGCTATAAAGCGCATCAAGTAGCAGTTTACATTGTATCATTTCAATACAGCATTGGAGCCAGTTTGTTGACGTATGCGATTAAAGCCGAAATGTTTGATTAGAAAATTCAGTGAAAATCCAAAGATCATATTTAAATTCCTCGGTGACAGTTGATGAAAAAAATTTGCCAGCAGGCACATTTACATTTCCATGCTTCACTAAGTTTTCAGCACAGGTCATTGCAAAGGCAGAGCTGCTCACCCCATGAATCCACACCACTGACCACGGGGTGCATCTGTGTGTGTGTGTGTGTGTGTGTGTTTATATGTGTGCAGCCTGATGCAATAGAATGCTCATGTTTTTGTATATTTGTGTGTTTGAGTATGTGTGTGTGTGTGTGTGTGTGTGTGTGTGTGTGTGTGTGTAATGCGCGTGCGAGCTGCGCTGCGCTGGGCAGGCTGACTGCTGGGAGTCTCATAAAGCTCTCAGTTTGACGACCAACTGAGCAGTAAATTAATTAATCATCATTTTATGCCTCATCAAGCGCTTTGCCCGCACCTCACCGCGGGAGCCCGTCCCAATTAGCCAACAGTGGAGCCAATTGTTTTGTTTAGCATAGGTATAGGGAGAGAGAGAGAGAGAGAGAGAGAGAGAGAGAGAGAGAGAGCAGGGAAAAGGGAAGAAAGAAAGAATGAATCAAGAGAGTAGATAGTGAAGCCGGCACAATGGTAAACGATAGGTGTCAGTATGTTCATATAAGTGCATGTCTGTGTGCGTGTGGGCCTGTGTGCGTAGGTGTGTGTGTGTGTGTGCATTTGTGTGCGTGTGTGTGGGCGTGTGTGTGTCCGTGGGTGTGTGTGGTGTGAACAAGGGAGAGGCCAGAGGAGGAGCGGACAAGCCAATAAATATGTCACCTGTCCGTGTCAAGAGACCGCAGGCCTGCAGACCTGTATGTAGCAGAGACCCACTTGCCAAGACAGGTAGAGGTTAGGAGTAAGTGAACAGTTGTGCACACAGAGAGAGAGAGAGAGAGAGAGAGAGAGAGAGAGGGAGGGAGGGAGAGAGAGAGCAAGAGTAGCGTGTACAGCTTCACCCTAAATGACAGCTCAGGCAGACAAAGAGAAGATGATGATTAGTAAACAAGGTTGTTTTTATCGTCACATAATATCAAAGTGGCAGCGCTGCGAGACAGAACATTAAAGTATAATTGACTGGGTTTGTGTTTGTCTTTATTAACGGCCCATAACTCTCCTCAAACATGTTTTACCTGTGACTCGGAGCCAACGTAAATAACCTTAAATAAGACCATTTTGTCACTTTAATTTTAAATTTAATTTCTTTCTAATACAACCATACTGGTAACTTCACTCCAACTCCAATTCTTGACTTATTCTAATGCGTTTATTTACACTACAGTTTGGTGAAATCTAGTGGAGAAGTTGCATGTTGTGTGTATATATATATATATATATATATATATAAAATATATATATAATACAATCAATAAAAACTTAGTGTGTACATTTCATTTAAGGAAAGGAATAAATAGGTAAATAGAAAAAGTTAAGTAAAGAAACCATGGACCATCAGTATCACTGTTTCCTGTTTTACATTCAATCTGTCATTTGTGCATTTCTGCTTCCTGAGATTTTTACTTCTGGTCACATGATTCCAGTCAGCCAATCAGACCTCCTCACCACCTCTTTTACTTCCTGGTTGCCACATGGCCCTATTTGCCATTTGCAACCATTTTGAATTCACAGTTCCACTGTTTCTTGCCTGTTTTACACCTCAAAGATAGATTTTGGACGTTCTGTGAACTGTTGTTAAAGTTCTTAACCGAAACATCTGAAACATACTTCGGTGTGACCGAGCTGCTGATGCAGATTCCCAGTCTTCACAATCGAAAGCCATATTACAGTGTGGATATACAGAGCTGTAGGAGAGTGAGGCCTCTTACCCTGATGGATTTAACTCAAAGTCCGGATGGATTCGTAAAGCGGTGCTATCATCAGACCGGTCCGAGTCGGAGTGAGCAGGACCCGCCACCATGAGACACGGAGTTCTGAGATTCCAGGCTGTTTGACTGGAGAGAGTCTGGGTGACCTGAGGTAATGAAGTAAGTGCTTTCGTTTTAAATGTTAAGAAATTCTCAGGTGTTCTACCAAATACAAATATTCTACTGTATAGTTGTAATGACCATGTCAACTCCTTCCCTTAATATTTCCAAAATGTCCAATGCTCCATATTGATTAGTGACGATGCTCTTATAGTTCTGGATAGTTTATCAGTGTGGACTACGACTTGGGGCCCTGTCAAAATGTATGTAGCTGCAGGTTAAGAGTCTTAGCTTTAAGGGTAATGGGAAAAAATGAATACATTTTATGAATTCATTAAAATGTCAGGATGTAATTGTTTTGTAAATGTTTTCCTGAGAATAGAAGTGACAGAAATATTACACACTGCACTGTTAACAGCCAGAGTTACCCAAAATGTACGGAACAAAAATATCTTGCAATTTCAAATCTCAAAATCATGAAGGTGATTGCAAAAACAGTGCATGGTAAAACATTGTCTCTCATCGGTTTTCTTTTTTTTTTTCTAAATCTCAACAAAACTGAAATCTCTAATCCTACAACACTTTTTACCATTCTAAACTATCAAATTGAGAATGACATTTTATATGGCACTCTTGTTAATAACAATGACCGGGAAATGATCTTTAAGTAGGTTAAGGAGAAATAAGTGACACATTTAAGTGCGAGCAAGAGGGGGAAAGAAGCCGGTTGTTTATATATGGCCTTTTGCAAAGATGGTGGAGAACAAGGACAGATGTCCCACAGTCTAATGGGACCTGAAGTGGCCAATACCAGGTAATCAATTACATTACCAGGATACAAAAAGTAGGACCCATCGTGTAAAGTCAGAACCATGGGAATGCTTCCAGCCGTCTGGAGGATGGCACCACGTTGTTTCACCAGGCCTCCGTGCAGCCTGCAACTCCGCGTCCCAGGCTGATGTGAAGGAAAGGGGCCGGTGTGTTTGGGGAAAAAAATAAAAAAATAAAAAGCCTGATTGTCACTACACATTTTAGTAATGGGTGACAGAGAGGCAGACAAGATGACATTGTGGCAGTTCAGCCAGGAGGAAGCCAGCAGCCATGCCAGGGGCAGCGGCGGAGGGATGGATAAGCAGATGTTGTTCATCACCCAGGGGTGGTGGGGGTGGTCCGTGTGGCCGTCTGTGTGCATGAACGCGTGCATGTGTGTCTGAGGAGTCACACGGCGGAGGTGGTGCACCGCTGTGTCTTCGTGTGGCTGTGGGTTCGCGCGCACGTGCGCGCCGACTGTGTTTCGCCGAGTGTGCGCTTGTGTATATTCCAGCGCCCACAAAGTGCTTGAGGGAGAGGCACCTACAAAAGGCATCTGGCAAGGAGAGCCAAAACAACAAAGGTAACCTTGCCTCTGGTGATGTACTCTGTGTACAGCCACTCTCACCAGTGAAAAGTGCTGTGTCCTTTGTGTGGATATATATGTCGGAGAGTGGATCCGTGCGCATGTTAAACTTCGTACGTAAAGATTAAATCAGCGATGTTCATTTTCAGCAATATGGAGACGTGACCCAGTTTGTCATTTAAACCGTAAAGTGTACTTAGAGTGAAGACATTTTAAACATAACATAATAATCTATACAGAATCACAGCCCTCTAAAGGTGCAGTGTGTAAGATTTGGTGACCTCTAAAGGTGATGTTGTTTGTTTTATCCGTCACCTGTAACCCAGATAACATGAATGCACATTCATAACAAATGTTAACGCTTTGGGCCGTCAATCACATAACATTGTACACATGGAATTTATTCATATATTATTTCACATTCTAGAGCAACTGCTTCACACACAACTTGCTCTTTAGTACCTCTAACAAAACTTACAGCAGGTGTGCTTGTTACACCTCATGGCTGCACAGGTAAAGATATTAGGATATGTGGAGGTTGAATGCACATTTTGGAGAATACAGAGATCAGCCCATTATTCATGACACGTACACAAATAATGCAAATTTCAAACTCAGCAGGTCACTTTCTTCTGTTTTACTGGGTAATGTCCTAATGAGCACATACAAAAACATAGCAGGCCATTAAGTGGAGGATTTACAGAGAGGGAGGGTTAGAATAGAGTGCCTTTATTGTCATTATACACAATGTACAACGCGATTGAAGGACAACTCTGGTGGTGCTAAGGGGGAAAAGATAAAGATAAAAAGTTAAAGATATTTCTAACAGGCTGTGAACACAAAACTGAAAATAAACCAAATTCACTTGTTAGGATGAAAATGAGGCATCATACATGTATCCGAAAAAAGACACAATTGAAAAGAGAGGTTTTTAGTGATAAGAGCCAACATTATGTGCTGCCACTCCTTTGCGTTGTTGTGCAGATCTCCTGCTGTGGCAAAATCCAGACTCATTTGTAGGGACACTGTGCAGAGATCTAAAAGAACCTTGATGTAATACACATGTCTGCCACAAGGATACAAATTCACCAAAATCCTTTTCAACAGGAACTCAATTTCCAATGACTAGGAAGATGATATTGATACAAATGTTTGATACGTTTTAATTATGAACTAACTTCATTATTCTGATTGGATCTGTGAGAACAGATGCGATCGCCGCTGCTAAAGTACGAGGTCGCAGAGTTTCTTCATTAGCATCACAGTGACGGAGTCACAGCCAGCCTGAGGTAAAGTCAGGGTAGATTTTGCCGAGTTTGTCATTAGCATTTTCATTTCAACTGCTTCTGCTATTTGGATCTTTGTCAACCTCTGTGCTCTCGTCTGTGTCGGAGAACGTTTTGTAGTGCGGCTAAAAGTATGTGTCAAATACCTGAAGGCAGGTTTGACAGTTGACAGATCCCTGCTGCTCATCAATCACAGATCTCACACCTTACCACCTCTGGAGGTGCCTGTGGGGTGTGATGGGACAAATAGTCCTTGGGGCTCTTTGTAAAAGGATCTGCAAACATCGCCAACATGGTTTCCACTGAGAGTAACACACGGACGCGACAGCACTGTTGCCACTTGAAAAAACAACAAAAAAAACTAAAAATACAAAACAGGTGCTGCCAGTTCTGTGTCGTTTCCCGGTTTTATGTTTTTATGCGGCCCCTTTATTTCATTTCTCTTACTGTTCTTTGGCTTTAATTCAATGAGTCATCTCTTGATCTTGGCATGGGATGAAAAACACAGCGAAAGAAAGCACACATTTAATTAGCGTGCGCAACCGTTTTATTGAAGCCACCCCTTATTCACAGTACAGGTGGACATGTTTCATTCTGCAGCAGTTATTCACCTATACGGTTGACACGCCTGAACCTTGTTTGTAAACGTGTTTTGATAATGCCTGTTTTTGGAAACCCATCACAGTCATTTGGACGTGTGAAGAGAGATTTTCTGATCAACACAGAGAGACATCAGAGTTCAAAAGCAGCGTCGCACTCGTTTCCCTTTGTCGTCACATTTGTGATTTCAGAGAGGTGTCACCTGACCCTCATCAAAACGCCCAACATCACTCAGGCGCTCCGGAGAATCGTCTGCGCGAGATCACATGGCGTCGGAAATTTAAGAAGAATGTTAAAAGAGAACGCCACCTGACAGTTCACTAATTGGCCATTTCTAATTTCAAAGAGCCCCACTCGAGCTCGCCCCACTCATCTTCACTCCGCAAAAGATTGTGATTGACAGCCGGTTCAAGACGTGGGAACCGCTCCTCCCACATTCTTTTCATGTTTATGTGACCGCCTTGAGAATTGTTCTGAGAATCTTACCGTGGAGGAAAACGAAGGAGAGAGAGATAAAGTGGTATCTTCGCCATCTGAGCTTATCTTTCCATCAAATATCCTGCAGGAGGGGTGTTGGCGGTAGAGCAGGTGCAGGTGGAGAGGTTATCAAAGTGTGTGTGTGTGAGGCAGTGTTCGACACAGTCAAACTAGCCTGATGCCCCGAGCGGTGATTTGTCAAAATGAATTGTGGTCAAGAATCATATTAATAACTTTAAAAAGGAAGCCACCGCTCTCTCACGGCGTCTCTCCGTGTTTCTCTCATCTGCCCTTTTTCATCTGCAACCGATAAGACTGTCGAATATCTGCTGCGTGCACACACACTATATATCTATGCGCTACGATGCGCCTCCCTTGCTCTGTCTGTGCATGCGTGTCTCTCTCTTTCTTCTCTTGCCAGCCCTCTGTAGTGCTTTTAAAAACACCCCTCAATGAAATGCATTCAAGTCCCTCGAAGGCAAAAAGCACCATCTCGGCTGAAGGGCTTTGATAAATCGCTATCCAGGTGCTTCTCCAATTTGTCTTAATCATTAACTTTTACCGGGCTGTAACCTATCTGTCATTGAGCAGAACCCCTAAGCAGATGGTTTGATGTCTTCATGTGAGCACACACGGCTCACACTTGCTAAATCCCTCCATTAATTGCAGGGGCCCCGAGGCGTCTGGCGGAGTCGTGAACCAGAGAGTCATTTTCTCCCTCTGTTTTGATTTCTCTCTTCTCTCTTCTCTCGGTGTGCGTGTGTGTTAGTCATTGAGGCCGTCATCTGAACAGTCGTGGCTTAGTCACCTGAAGCACCATCCTGACGGCGCCGCCCTCTTTGAACAGCAGCAGAACATGCTCTGCCATTGTTGGGGCTCCAGCGGCACACATGGTTTCTCTCAACGCTAATCTGGTCTTGTACACTTTCTTGCTGACCCAGCATCCACTGTGTTCTTTTTGGAGTGTAACTTCTACAAATACTACTACGTCATTTGTTGTTAAAAAAAAAAAAAAAAGCATAAAGCGACATGCATATAGCTATTTGCTGGGTTGGCCAAACCAAAAATGTGGTAATTTATCACAAAATCTCACCAAATACAGAAATTGTCAGGCTCATACACAGGGGCTGGACTCACGATTCAGGAAATCCAGCCGGCGCACGGGGAGACGGTCAGATTAGCAGAGGTATCCAAATTGGCAGACAATACAGGAAAAGACAAAAACTGGTCACACACACAACTATGAAAAAGAACGCTGGAGCACGAACACGGGGTTGAGTGGATCTGGCTCCGGGGAGGTGGAGACACTGGGCTTATACAGGGGGAAGACCAGGACTTAACGAGACACCGGTGCAGGCAGTCAGAGAGGGAGCGGCTAATCAGACAGGAGGAAAACTTGACAGGAACTGAAAGACAGAGAACAGGGGTTAGCAAAATAAAACAGGAAGTGACACAAGACATGGTTGACAGGGACATGACAATCACAGGAGAGGAATAACATTGGTTTTCAAATTTAAAGGGGAAGAGAATCCCTACTGGTAAACATGGGAGACGCATTTAGCGTCTACAAAAGAAATGTGTGGACAAGGTCAACAAGTAACATTCTGGCTCTACTTCCTGATCCGACCCTGCTCTCATTGTTCCAATCCTGTAACTATCAGACATGTCTGAGCCTTCTTGTGGCCGTTCTCTTCTCACATCCTCAACAAAAGGTTCGGGGAGCTTAAATGAGTGGATGAGAGATGACGATCCACAGACAATGAAGCCGGCAGGAAGCAATGAGAGTCAGGTCATCAAGTCCAGTTGTTGGATGAGACATTCAGAACCAACCGCCACCAAACAAGCCCCTCACAGCTACAGAAACAGATGAGTCAGAAGATAAATGTAGAGGTGCCCATTCTAATTCAGAGTCAGTTTCAGTTTCCAGGTGAGTCCTTAGCACACCGTTGTTTTGAATGAGAGATCCATGTGAAACAATGCCCCATTCACAATTTTATCGTTTGTTGATCTTACTTGTAAACGTTCTTCGTAGGTGCATTTTGCCATATCCTGTCAACTTCTAGTGCTATGATCGCAGATGGACGGTTTCTATGAGTTGACTGACGGTGGAATCGCTCACCCTCATGTGCCATCCTGTGAGTTGTCTCTGCACGCGCTTCAAACCTGACTGGCAGGATTTTCTGACACTGTTAACAGCCCTGTTATGAACTCAAACCCGAGTTTAACAATTTATGTTCGCAGCCACTGAACGATCAACATGATCACATGTGTTTGCAGTGGGTGGGGACCAGCACCCATTATTGGGGTTAATTCAGGGAAACCCCTTCTCAGGTGATCCTAATTATGGGAAAATAATTGAGTGATATTAATCTCGCGATGTATTTGTCGTACAACCACATACGTACGATGACGGTTAGGGTTTGTCCACGTATACAGTATGTGTGTGTATGTGTAGAGGAGGAGGAGGAGGTAAAGGTGAGAGAGGACAATGGGATGGTAAACAGTTAGACTGTACTTGCACACACGCACACACACACACACACACACGCACACATAATCGCCCCGCGTTGCATGTGTGCGTAGTCATGTGTGTCGAGGAGTAAAAGCAGAGGATTTAAACAGCATCCTGCTGCCTTCATCCCAAAGCTCACATGGTAATTAACAGAGAGGGGTGAAAGGGGGTTGGTTGGCACATGGGACACGGGGTGGATGCCGTCTCAGGCTGGAGGGTTTGTGTGTGAGGAAATGAAGAAGGCCGATATCATCCATGCCGATCCCAGGGCCTGTAACCGAGGCTCCACATCATGGGGTTTACTAATCAGGAATGAGTAATGCTGAATCTCTACTCCTGCAAAATGGCTTTGTTTGAAACTCGGCTGTGAGTCTCATTTGAAAAGGCCTGAGACAGATGATATTCTAACTGACATCTGCTGTTGTTTTCGGTTGTAAGTGACATGTGTCAAAAATGTCATGTTGATAATCAGGCATGCCATGACTTTGACTGGATTGTCTACATTGTTTATTCTGTAGTTATTTTTTTTCATTTTTTCATTTGTTGATACCATATTTTTTAATATAAAATAATCATATTTTATTAATTGCGCCATTAAATATACATTTCATGTTCATATAAAGTATTTTGCAGTGTTGTGTATATTGCAGTATACTTTTTGTGGGTATCATAATATTACTGTGTTAGCATATGAAACACTTAAACAATTAAAACAATATTTACTCAATTAAACCATTAGAATATTTGATATCATTTTAGTTACACCTTTATTGATTACTTTAATGTTTGATATCGTTTGGGTGAATGTAGAGAACTTTTGGTAGATGCATCATACGACATTAATTCCAACATTCACAGTGAGGTGTCGTTTGATAACTTATGGCTGAAGACATATATGTGGTAATATATTCATCATACATGCAAACATTATCAGAGGGCGACATGGTGATGATACAGGATGAACTTAAACAAAGGCATTCTTCCACCGTTCCCTTAATCAACCCTGACGGTTAATGAAGTTTTAATTTACACCTAATCAGTTCCTGTAAGCCATGCCCAGTGGCTTCAGACTGGATGGGGAGGCAGAGGGGCCGAAAGACTGGCTCCTCCGAGACCACCACTCAACTCTCATTAATGTTCACCAGTCTTTGCTCCTCCTTGTTGGCACAGGCCTCATCAAATGTACGCTCTGAGCAAGTTAGCATGTCATTTGAATGTTATTTGGATGTCACTTCCTTTCTATTACCAGGAAAACAAATGAGATTGAGAGGCGAAAAATACAGAGACCACATGCATGTCAAGTCATCGGCTGGATTTGGGACATTGGACGTTTGCACAGAAACCACATCATTTCTAAGACTTTACACTTGGCACAGACCATTCCTCTGATATCTGAAAGGCGCAATGGGGGAGAGATGTAGACCAATCTAGAAGTGAGCATCATCAGCTTTTAAACAAAGGTTTTACCTTTGAAATGATTATATTTCTCTTCACTGCCTTTGAATTTTACATATAGTAATATGAAATATAACTATATTCTTACTTATAGTAACAATGCAACAAATTGACAACTATAGTGATACATATATGGGATTTAGATTTGTAATGCACAGCATGTCACACTTTGTAAATAAGGGCAATCTTATTCATTAGATTATATTGTATTCTTGATACACTATATATATATGATAAAACAATATAAGCGGACTCATTTGGTGCAGTAAACACCTGAGTATGATGAAGTCAATCCGGCAGCTAAAATAACAAAGGGGATGAGCCAGAGAAGAGACAGGTGAAGATACTTCACTTCAGGTAGCGCCGACAAGCTTTTAATTAAAACCTTTCCCACACGTTTCTGCTCAAAAGACCCGTGAGGTGATAATGAATCATTATGAGCAATGTGTGTGTGTGTGTGTGTGTGTGTGTGTGTGTGTGTGTGTGTGTGTGTGTGTGTGTGTGTGTGTGTGCGCCCCCCCGGTGCCACCAAAGAATGGGCTCAAGTGCCCCATACAGTGAGAGCGATCCAGGACACACTGACAGGAGACAC
>JAFBJT010108508.1:1793-26058 GCA_016785325.1 Chascanopsetta lugubris
ACACACACACACACACACACACACACACACACACACACACACACACACAATAAAAACACAGAGAGATGGGAAATAAATACACATTAAAATGTGGAGAACTATGAGAAAACAGATATGAACAGAGGCTGAGCGCGTCACCGAGGTGCCCGGGCGCAGCCAAGGCTCGGTGGCGATGGTCTCCACGGAAACGTGTCTCTCTATTCACAGAGGCAGAGGAAAAGTGACCTTTGACCTTTCCTCTCTGACCCTCCGGCTGCACACCGACATCAGTGCCATGCGTTTGCAACTGCTTGCTCTTCTCCCCCTGATCTCCAACGCACCATGTACTCATCAAACTTCTAGGTGAACTGTACAAGGTCGCTGGTAGACATGAGTGCCTGTGTGTGTGTGTGTGTGTGTGTGAGAGCAAGAGAAAAGAAGAATCTTAAAATGCAGCCATGGGGACACATAATAGTATCTCAGTGAATCTGGATTTATGAACATCTCTCTCACACAGGCACCGCCCTTCCTCCTCCTCCTCCTCCTCCTCCTCCTCGTCTCTAATAATGAATGCAAGTCATGGCGACCGCGGTTGATAACGCTCCCTCTCTCTTATCGTTATAAATATGAGGGCGAGGCCGACGTCTGTTCAGTGCAGAGATGAACAAAGACGCAGCGAGGACGGAGCAATCAAAGATCCGCGCGCCGATTCCTTTGGATCTGTGCGGCGCACGGCGTCCACTTCAGAGGACGGCCGAGCGGAGTCAGCGCAACGCCGTCGCCACTGACTGGAGACGGTAAGATCAAAGGCGAGCCTCCCTTCCTCTCAGGGCCGGAGCCTTTTCATTTCCTCTTCCTCTGAAGCTGCCATTGATGTCTGCGCCAGGCAGAGAGTGATTTCTCCATTTCCACATCGCAGAGGGTGAAAGTGTGGGGAGACACGCTCAACCCCGGTTTGACTGATGAAACACTAGTCAACTCAGACAGCACATATACACACACACACACACACACACACACACACGCACGCACGCACGCACACACACGAAGCAAGGATTGAGATACCCGATTATAATAATGCTAAGAGGGGAGGGGTGGAGTGAGAGGTTTTCAGCAGCAATATGCAACTTCACCATTAGATGTCACTCGATCCTCCACAGTGAAGGCTCCAGCTGCCTCTCAGCACGTTTCTCCTGTTGGACATTAAAATGACGAGTGACGATAAAGAAATGCTGACTCCATCGTTAGTACGGGGGGGGGGGGGGGACGAGTCAGGGCTCAACAGGAAGCCATTACGACTGTCATGGATCAACCTGTGCGGGGAGTCGCCTGCTCGCCTGCTCGCTAATGTGGCGGTCACCGAGAAACGCTGATGTCGGCATTACACGTGGGGCCGCTCAGGGAAAACGGGGTGGGGAGAGGAGCGGGGGCAAGCTGCAGCGATAAGTGTCGGATCAATGACAGAAAAATGGAGCAGAGCCAGTGTATTCATCTGGGCGGCGTCCTTACATGAGAAGTCGCCTCTGGACCTCGGGCCAGGCGTCTTGGCGGCTCTCGTCCGTGTACATGCGGAACAGGATGCGCAGGCCACAGGCCAAACTGCTGGTCTCCTGCTTAAGGAGGTTGGGCTTCGACTTCCCTTTGAAACCTGCGGGGGGGGGGCGGGGGGGATCCAGACAGAGCTTTGTCAACTCGCAGTGCGCGACTGCCCGAGACGCTTCCCCCCCCTGGGAGCCTGGTGGGTGGTCGTACCTGCTTTCCACAGCAAAGTCCTCTGCTCGTTGTTGGAGTTGAAGGCTTTGGCGAAGCGGTGCGACTCCAACAGGCAGTCGAGCAGTTTGAAGAGCTGCTCGGACGTCAGGTAGCGATACATGCCGTGGTCCTGCGTCTCCGCGGGGGCGTCTGCGGCGCTTGCGGCGTCCCGCTTCAACCCGACACGGCGAAAACAAAACGGGGTTATTACTCACTTGTGGTGTAAAAACCGGATTTGACGCCGTGCCACCTGACGGTGGCGGTTGATACCTGAGCGGCTGCGAGGTTCTCCGCGTCCTCCTTTTTACTGGTGGCCGGAAAGAACACGATGTTGTCGATGGTCTGGATGAGCTCCAGCTGCACCACGCACTTTATCAGCAGGGCGGAGAAGAGACGCTGCTCCTGGACCTCTGTGCATCAGAGAGACAAACATCCATCAGAGCAGCGCAACTGTGCCTTTCGCTGGAAAAAGTCCAAAAATCGACTCCTTCACTGTTTTACGGAAAGCGAAAAGCCATAAAACACAGCAACACACGGAAAAGCTCTGTCACTCAGCTTGACATAAAGCAGGGGAGACCAAGCTGTGGGCCGTGGGCAGCAGTTGGCCCCCGCAAAATGGCTTTAACTGGCCTGCAGCAAATCCTAAAAAAATATATAATGGAACGTGGCCCACACGAAATCTGCGCTCGACTTGATCGTACTTGTTAGTTTGACACTAGGCGGTGTCTCTTGAGTAAAGCGGAGGACTAACTTGTTGGGGTCCTGCTCCTGGAGCTGTCCTCACACATGCCCGAGGCCGCGCTGTACTGGCTCAGCCGCCGGTTCTCCGTGGCGGCGCCGCTGACGGAATGTTGGTCGTCGGAGCGAGACTGGATGTCCAGTGATTTCTGGGAGACAGAGTCCTGCCAGAGAAGAGGAGAGAGTTGGTGCCGTACAGCAAATCCACGTGTGTTTAGAAAAAAAAAATGCGTCTATATTTTTTCCCGACGGTTTCTTGCATCACGGGCACGAAAACGAAAAACTTTGGGTGAAAACCAAAAGGAAGTTGTGTGTTTGCTCACCAGCTGTTTGTCGGAGAAATTGTGTGCAGGCACGTGCTCTCCCTCTGGTCTCCATGTCAACAGCCTGAAACACAGGAGGAACATTCATTCTATACATCTTAACGGTTCTATTCCAGAATAACAAACAGCATCCGCTTTACAAAGAATATAGTAATAATGATATTAAATACAAGAATGAACTGCAAATTGATCGCGGAGGATGTTAAATTAGCTCCGACAGTCATTTTGCAACTGTGCCATCACTATTTTTTTTAAAATGAGAATCAACTCAGGAATAAACATGTAAGTCTTTATTTGTTAACAAATCAACCAGAATTGTGTTGTGTTGTTGTCGTGTGTTTCCAGAGCTGCGGCTTACGCATGAGGGATGGTGGTCTTGAAGATGTCCAGCATGCAGTTACACGTCTTGTCCCAGGTCTCCGGGGAAAACCTCTCCCCGTTCAGGATGACCACATTCTCTAGACAGTTGGTGCCTGAGCGGGCGAGCTGCTCATTATCTGCAGACACGAGGAGGAGGAGGAGGTGGAGGAGGAGGAGGAAGAGAGAGCGACAAGCGAGGGGTAAAAGAAAAAAGAGAGACAGTACAGAAATAGAGTGATTATTCAGAGCTCTGAACCTGATGAGCTTACATTCCTTAATCCAACAACAATTGTGACTTTTGGACACTTAGTTGTACTTCGGTGACTTCTTGAATTTACAGTGTCAGAAGAGTAAAGTCAGGTTCTCACCTTGCTGCACACACCAGTAGAGCTGAGCCAGGATATCGTCCAGCAGGACGTCGCTGAGCGACTCGAAGTATTGGGTGAAGACGTCGCAGATGGCGTAAAGTGCATGATTGCAGGTGGTGGTCATCCACTCTGCTTTCTGAGGGAGGAGCCACGCCACCACAATCAGACAATCAGTGACAGACTGCACAGAGGATTTAAGATTATGCGTTTGTTCGGATATTCCACAAAGCAGATGAGAGACCTTACCTCCGTCTGCTGCTCGGGAAGCTTCATGTTGTCAAAGATTCTGAAGACGATTCTGAACAGGTCCTGCCACCAGTGCTTCTCAAAGGTGTGGCCGTAGGTCTTCATCACTTCGAACATCACAGTCAGCCCCCTGGAAGAGCACACCCACACACACACACACACACACACACACACACACACACATTTGACCTTTCCTTGATGGTCCCTAGCAATATCACCTGGCCTGGCAATCATAAAATATTGAAATGTTGCAGCACACGCCCGAGGTAACAGACGCGGTAAACAACACTTACCTGGTCCTGACGTCAAGTTTACACCTGTTGATGATGCATGAGAGTTCAAAGAGAATAGGGAACCATCCTCGCACCCACACGCGGTCCTCTGGCGCTACATTCATGTCATCACTGGTGTAGTCTTTAAAGGCCTGACAGAGAACCACAAGCAAGGTGAACACTCCTGCACAAACACACGTATGTAGCGATTGACCGATGACTACCGCCTATTCAAGTGTTTGGTTCCGATGCTTCACGTTCAACAAAAACATCAGTCCAGCCACGTAGACGGAGAAGACGCACACTGCCCCTTTAAAGTGAGAAATGAACAGGCGGGATATTGACCTGCGGCCGGTCCGAGACATATTTGGCGCAGTGGCGTATGAGGCGGATGGCCTCCATGCTGGTGTCCGGGAAGGAGGCGTTGCAGGCGAACTCCGACAGACACTTAACAGCGTCCTGGAAGGAGTCGATGGTGGCTGCAAAGTGCTTTTCAAATACATTCGCTGGGAGAGAGAGAGAGGGAGGGAGGGAGGGAGGGAGGGGGGAGGAGAGAGAGAGAGGGGAGAGAGAGAGAGAGGATTTCATATTTGATTGAACAGAATAAAGAGCAGAGATCAATGTAAAGCTGAAACGGGCGGCGAGCGTTGTGCGCGGTGGACTTACTGACGATGTGGCCGGTGGTCTGGAAGGCCAGCTCCACAATGCTCTCGTCCTGGTCGGAGGCGGCCAGGTGGAAGACGGAGAAGATGTTCTTCCAGCCTGAGCGGATGTTGGCCGCCTGCGAGTTCACCATCTGGGCGATGCAGCGCACCACCATGTCTCTGATGGTGGGAGACCTGGAGACAGAGACAGAGAGAGACAGAGAGAGCGAGCGAGAGAGAGAGAGAGAGAGAGAGAGAGAGAGATATGGAGGTCAAGGAACAATCAACCTAAAAGTAGTGAATAAAGTGAGACAGACACATTAGTCGCCGAAGAAGAAATAGGTGAAACTCCTCATTGATGTCCATTCGCTGTAAAAGCTCCTCCATTCAATTCTCAAGCTGAATGATCATTCGAGCAACTCTTGGCATGACAGAGCTGTACACCAACTGTTGCCATAGTGAAGAGCATTGCTAATTGCTCACCAGTTATGAATGAGAGAAAAGCTTTGCCTCTACTTAGCATAAACCACACACGCACACGCGCGCACACACACACACACACAAACACACACACACACAGAGTGGAGGGCAGCATGATGTGAGTCTAATGGACACAGTGTGCAGCAGGGTTTACATGGCCGCCTGCCATCTCCTCTCCTCTCTGTCTGTTCAGTGTGTGGGAGGATTTATATTTGCACTGCCGTTCTCTCTCTCTCTCTCTCTCTCTCTCTCTCTCTCTCTCTCTCTCTCACATCAATGAAAAGTGTGGCGCAGTGAAACAGCTTGTCTTCAGATGTGATGCTTAAATCAAATTCATTTAGAAGTGATAGCAGTAAGAGTTCCATTCAAGATGATTTGGACCAAACGAGGGGAGAGGAAAGAGGGAGGGGCAAAGCAACCAGACTGAAAAGCTGTTTGTCTGCGAGTGAGCCACCAAACAATGTGCTTACTCACAGCAACAACAACAACAGACAGAAAGAGAATGAATAATTGTGAGGGCAGCAAGAGGCAGAGTGCGACATGAAATAGTGCGCGCGTGTGTGTGTGTGCGCGCAGCCAGAAACAGTGACCGCTCACTGCCATGACACAGAACCTTCTCAGTGCACGATGGAATAGCGACTTGCAGACAAATGTGCTGGGGCGTTTGTTATTTACCTGTTCTTCTTCATGATATGCTCGAAAGGCCTCAGGAAGTCTTTCTGGAACCTGAAGTTGGCCAACTCCCCCTTCTCCAAAAACTTCATGGACAGTTGCCTGAGAGAGTCCACGGCGAAGATGGCCACGTCCTCGTTGGAATTACAGCCGACCTGCGCAGGGGACGAAATGCTCTCCAGTCAGACGATACATTTATATATCTTTTTAAATCATTTTCTTGAGTTCAGTTTCTCAAATATGAATAAGAGACGTGAAATAATAATGTTTTCCGATACGATGAAAAATGACTGCTGAGAATTTGATTTTAGAAACGCCAAAGCTGGGCCTCGGTGAAATCTGTTTTCTTCAAGATGCCAGAAAATCTTTTCTGGCAAAAACATGTGTTGATCGGTGGCTGAGATCAGACGGAGCGACAGAAGGAGGGAGAGGAAGAGAAACTGCTGATTCACTGTTCAAGCTCATTTCTTCTGATCTGTGATACAAACATCGAATGAATGATAATGTTTTCTGAATCACATATTTGCCTTAAAGGTCCAGCCAGCAGGACTTAGCATCTAACCGAAGAAATGCCACATTCATGATTGTTTATCATTCAAAATTCAGAAATATTGTTTTGAATACCGAGAAAGAACTCTTAAAGGTCCAGTGTGTATGATTGTGTATGGATTCTTATCTACTAACTTTATTTAGGAGTGTAGTTGTTCAGTTTGAGAGCAGGACTTAGTGATTTATTGTTGGGATTTGAAAATGCTTTTACTCCAAACCTGGTCCTTGTATTCAAGTATCTCCTGCTTGTACTTCCGTTTTCTGACCTCCTCCAGCTTCAGTTCTTCTCCTTTTTTTTCTAAAGCACTCCATCAACTCTTGTCTTACAACAAATCCCTCAAAGCTCAAACAAAGAATAAAAAAAAAAAGGGGCCATTATGTAAACCCAGGCACAAAGTCGACCCCAATAAACCCTTTGAGGTGCCGATCATCCCCGACGGTGACCCAACCTCCACCAACCTTGTTGAAATGGTCCCCGATGACCTCCCAGATCCTGGACCACTGCAGCCTGATGCGGCCCATGTTGTAGTAGGAGATCTCCACGATCTTCTGCAGGCTGAACATGCGTGGGTGTGTGGGCGAGGCCAGCTCATCCATGGACACGGCGCACAGCCAGCGCACGAAATCAACTGACAAACAACACAAGACGCTGGCAATGAGTGAGGGAAAGGTGCTTTTGTGCGAGCTGGCTGAGTCACCGTGATCGAATATAGCGAGAAGGTAGCCAGCCTTGGAGCCGACAGCATAATACAGAGTGACGGGGAGTTCAGATCAACTCACCTATTGCGTTACCGTCCAGTCTGGTGGAGCCTGTGAATATCCTGCAGAGGAGGAGAATGACAAGGACGGTGATGATTCAGGGGGCAGGCCATGTGTGTTAGAAGATAGATCTACACGAAAAGCATCTTTCTAAAGTTTGCCGCCGGGGCCACGAATGTTCAACAACGATGTTGTCTTTTTTCGTCGTTCAAGGGCCAGTTTGTACGATTTAGGTGGAAGTGATCTACGCAGAGAGGGAATACACAATAATCATCGGGATGTTTCTTTAGTGATACCAAGTATTGCTCTCATGATTGTGATTGAGTCCTTTCTGTTCATATTGGGAGTTGGTCCCCTCCACTTGTTGAATTTTTACACAGTAGCCTTGAACGAACTCATTTAGAGTTTTAGTGATGGCTGAAAGTTACCAATAGGTCCTCCCGCGTCATTCTTCTTATTTATTATTAATGTCTTACAAATGACTTCAGCGTAGCCTTGTTGAAAATTGCCGATTACCTGTCGACAGCCACCACCACACTCTGAGAGCTGGTCTCGCCGATGGATTCCTGAATGCTCGCAATCTGCTTCCGGTCCACTGTTCCTCCAACTGCAGAGCAGAGCAATGAGCAATCAAAAACATACTTTACTTTGACATCTTCTACTAGCAGGACAGGACGTGTCGAACCTAGTCCCAGGTATTCATCGTTGCTCTGCTCCTTGGTGCTTGTGATGAAGCCCTCTTTGCTCCGCACCGTCCCTGAGATGTACCGTGCCTTCACCCCCGTACCGATCAGTTGAGCCAGCTCCAACTGACTGATGCACTTCATGATCTGAGGGGGACACGTGTTCAGATGGTGGCATCGAGGAAACGCGGAGGCAGAACGAAGCGCTGAAGTTAAATCTACAAAGCAAAATTGCAGTTAGGATACAAGTATCGAACCTCGTGCCAGGAGTTGCCCAGGTAGTTGCCGTCCGTGTGGGCCACAGTGATGAGGGTCTTGATGGTGTCGATGTTCTTCTGCTTCATTTCCGAGATGCCAGAGCTGGCAGTCAGCAGGGTGAACCTGGCCAGCGCCTGGACATACGCGTCCCTCTCCAACTGTTAGAGGAGGAGGAGGAAGAGGAGGAGGAGGAGGAGGAGGCAGAGTGTCAGAGGCGCTGCAGAATGAGGGCGCGCACATTAATCCTCTGCCTCTCTGGCAGCAGTACCTGTATGCAGAAGATGCACGCTATCCTGATGGCACAGCGGATGCCTTCCAGACACAGAGAGGCCACCTCGGTGTCGTCACAGTCCTGGAGGCCCACGCTGAAAGCGGCGAGGAAGGGCGTCCATGCCAGCTGCAGGGCAGGGGAGGAGGGGATGAGCTGCCGTGTGTGTGTGTGTGTGTGTGTGTGTGTTGTGTGTACGTGTCTGGTTGTGTTACCTTGAACATGGGCCTGACATGCTCCAGATGCGTGGCGCTGGTGAAGGGAGCCTGGACGTGGCTGACGGCTTCCATCAGCGCCTTGGCCGTCTTGGCCATCTGCTCCATCTCCACGTTGTACAGCAGGCGCCTCTGCTTCTCGCTGGCCACACCTGAGAGGGAATAAACACGTGAAACCAACTCTAACGAGCGCTTTCACAGCACAACAAACAAGCTCAGCTCACGCACAGCACGGCAGCTTTTCAAGTGTGTGTGTGTGTGTGTGGGGGGGGGGGGGGGGGGGGGGTGCCCGGGGGGGGGGGGGGGGGAAGCTGAGACAAAATGTAAAAACAGTTTTCCGAGGGATTATTTTGAGAGGTGTCTTCCACGGAGCAGATCAGGCAACATGTAAAAACCTGTTCACTGTCTGCTGTAATGTTAATAACACTTCTTTACACATTCTAATGTTTAAAAAAGGCTGCTCGGGGGGCGGGGGGGGGGTCTGCTATGACTATTGTCAAACTCAAATCACTCAAGTCTGCACTCGTATGCATCACCTGTGCATGCTCCACATGCAATACATCCACCCACCGGAAGGGTCACACATTCATTG
Source organism: Chascanopsetta lugubris (assembly GCA_016785325.1). NCBI lineage: Eukaryota > Metazoa > Chordata > Actinopteri > Pleuronectiformes > Bothidae > Chascanopsetta > Chascanopsetta lugubris. The sequence goes on from JAFBJT010108508.1 coordinate 10,952, forward strand.
GAGACCGACACGATCCATCCTCAAAGTATGAATAGTTGTAATAGAAATAGTTAGCCCATTATAATCCCCCTGTGATCTAATCTGACGATGATTTACGAGCGTCCGCGGATTATCTATTCACTTCACATCTCGCGCTCCTACGGTTCTTGCGCAGAACCATTAGAGGGAGGGAAGATAACAGGTAATTGGCTCAGGGACAATATCGGGGAATCTTTTGTCTCAGTGTGTTCTACATTTATCTCGTATCGGCGAGACTCACTCTGCTTGTTGGATTTCATGGTGAGCTCCTTGGTCTCCTTCATGGCGATCTTCTTCCCCGCGATCTCGTCGTAGATGGCCGACAGGTTTTCCTCCGGCAGGTCTTTGCTGTCGTTGATGCCGCGGTTCATCTTGATGTACTGCTCCTTTGACATTTTGTTCTTCACCTTCGCGGACGGGGAGAACAACGGAGACGAGGGTCAGAAGGCAGCTTACGCAAAGCCACTGTGATTTACGCTGAACTTACGACTCGCTTACCTGCGGACTGTGAAGGTCCGTTGTCAACATAATGATGGAGTAGGCCAGGACGTATGCCGTGTCAGCGCTGGCAAAGAGGGTTTGCCTGGAGAACGGAGGAGAGGATGCAGATTAACATAACAGCGTGTTCGACAGACAGCGGGCCCGACGCAATCCAACATTCGCACGGTCGGACTCCCCCGAGCGGAACACACCCCTGATTGCACTCCAGATATCTGGCGGCAAACTTCTCCATGAGCCGGTCGATCTTCTGGGCCTCTCCGGGCAGTCTGAAGCCCTCCAAGAACATCCTCAGCGCGGAAACAAAGTCTTTCCCCTGGAAGTCCATCTGATCCACGTAGGCGTACATCACCTCTTTATTGAAGCGGTCGTTGTCCCCCAGGAACTCTCCCACTTGAGTCTAAGAGATAAAGAAAGAGTTTAACAAGGTTTCTCGCACAACAAACATTCAAATGGTCAGTCCAAGAGCAGAACTTTGGCTTCAAACAGCAGAGACACTGAGTGAAAGTAGATGAGATAAATATATGTAATACGGTGGTGCACTGTAGCTCAGGGCCAGATGTTATGAATGCTCTTTAATGTTGATTACCACTGAGCACGGACCCTCGGGGCCCCCCCAATCATGGTGGAGAGTGCTTCTCATTAGAATCAACTCTTAACTCTTTTTTTTACGACGCATGTAAGAGATGGGATTGATAGCGCTCCACATCAGAGAGTCCGTTTCATGCCGATTCAGTGTGGTTTGATCAGCTGATACTGTGCATGAGAGGAGCTGCTGCTGGGTTGATGCGTGACCCTGCAAACTAACAGAGTGAGACCTTCAAGGGCAAACATTCAGTCAGGATTTCATAAGAGACAATTTAAATGTACACAAATCAAAACCCCTCGTCCTTTTTCCTCCTAAATTATTTCAACACTTTTAGTGTTGTTTAGTACAGATGTCATAATACACAACTGTGTTACGGCACCTTCTTCATTATTCATATTATATTCAAAACATCTCTGCTGCCTAATTCACTTTCATGTGATGATTTGCTGTTTTCTGTCCACATTTTGTTGAATGCTAATTTGCGCTCACTTTGAAATTTTAAAACTCTGCTGCTATTTTCCATTGTCTATTTTTTTGTTGCATCGCAGGCTGTGCAGAATGATAATTCATTATTTCCATGTCTCTGCGTTTGGAAGAATGTTTACACAGCTGAGTTGAGTTAATGTTTAATATCCATAAGATCTAGGGCGGAATACGTGGTTTCTCTGCACCACGATTCTGGGTGAATGCATCACATCCGTATTCAAAACAGTCACAATCATCACATATGTCTTGGTTGAATTAAAATATTTACTTTAAATGTTTTAAAAGGGATCAGTTTTGTGTTCTGTGCATAAACTACTTTGCGTAATGAAAGTCTTAGAGCTCATGACTTGAACTGGTAGAACCAAACAAAAGCCGGATAAAGACTTGTTACCGAGTCAAGCCTCTCCTCCTGGTGCAAGAACTGAGCCAGGTCCTCTGGGGTTGTACCCAGCATGCCTTGCTCTTGAAGGTACTGGATTCCTCTCTTTGGTTTCTTGTTGAACCTGAGCAGATTACAGACCACAGAGGTTACGACTGCAGCGCTGCTTTTATCAACATTATATATTTAAGAGTGGTCGCAGAGTGATACTCACAGGTCGATGCCCTGCTCGATGATCTCCTTCTGCTGTTTGAGGACCTCAAACTGCTCGGGGTTGTCGGTGCCCGACATCTGGGTGCTGTAGCTGCCGATGCCGGACGAGGCGGTGGAGTCCAGAGAGTTGATGCTTCCATAGCGGTTGATGGTCTCGGGAGCTTTGGTCTCTGTGCTCTCCTGCTCCAATGGTTTCTCTTGGCCTGAGGAGTTTACAAAGGAGCACAGATTGAGAAGGAATAAGTCAAAATAAATCCAAGTATTTCCACTGTTCCTCTGAGAAGTGACCCCCCCCCCCCCAAAACCGACAGGAGGCTAAGAGTTTTTAAAATTGAAACTCTGTTGTTGGCACAAACTCTGCCTGCAGGCTACAAAAAGGAGCTACCTTACAGCTGGAATTGGGGGAGTAATTGAAAGGGGAAACTGCAGCAAGGCTCAAAATGACCCCGAGGGGCCATCTTAATGATTGTTGTTGGCAGGGAAAGTATCCGACTCTGGTAATGTTGCACACATGCACTTATCTACACACACACACACACACACACACACACACACACACATAGAGTGAGAGCAGGTGCAAAACAGGAGAGGAGAGGGAGGACGTTGTTATAAAAGGTGGCTTATCTACAAAAAGCTCTAGGGCATCAAAGAGGAAGCAGTGAAGCCTGTCGAGGCCCTGAGATGTTTGATAAGCCCGCAGAGATGAGCTGGAGGATCCACTGCTGCTCACATGTGTCCACCCCGTAACTCTGAGCTCAGGCCCAGAGTCTGATTACACATCGGAAACTCTTTAAAACATTCAGCACGGGGCCGCGGTAATGTGAGCTGGCAGGGTGTCTCCTATTCTTAGGTGTCCAGAGAGGAGAGGACAAAAGGTGGAGGAGTAAAGGATGAGGATGGGGTTAATGAAGTGAAACACTGAATAACATCACTCCTTCACTTTTTTATTTTATTTTATTTTATTTTATTTTTTTAAATGGTCTTTGCACACCAATTTAGGAGATAAAATGGAGTCAAGCCATCTCTCACTTCCTGAGAAATCGTAAAATCGGCTCCATCAAGTCCCGACGAGCTGTCGGAGAAAAGGAGGAAATTCATCTCCTGATCGAGGACACGGGCTTTGAAAACCTCCCCATCCGATGACAGGTTTGGAATCGTGTGCAATCTGAAGCGCGTGAGGTATGTAAACGTTTCGGATGGTCTTGGTGTGCAAAGCCCGAATCAACTGGAAATCAGAACTGATTCCAAACACGGCTCTGGAGACGACCTATGGGAGATACATCGGCTAGTCTAGGTTACACAGCTAATACAAAACTGCCTGACGCTACAGACACACCAAGGCTCAATATGAACAAACCCCACCACTGCAACACGTTTTAATACGCACTCGTTCTGTTCTACCGTTACCTGCTCGTGCTTTGGAGTCATCGACAAAAAGGAAGAAAATGAGAAAAAGAAGATGGATATTATTCTATAATCCCATTCAATACTGAGCTAACTCAGAATTATTCACTCAGAAACAGAGACAGGAGAATTTGGCCATTATTGTAATTCTGCAATAAACTTTTGCTGAGTCACTAATTGTTTGTTATATGTTTGACAAGGTAATGTTCCAGCCCCCCCCCCCTCCCCCCCTTCTGCTGTCAGGTCCTGGTGGCGAGGCCTGAGGCCAGCCTGTGGTACAGTTTCCAGACCCTCTCGGTTTGAGCTCCTCCTTTGGTAAACATCAGACATGCTCTGGTGTGCAGAGAACCCAGGGGCCCGGCTCAGCACGGATGGGGGGTGTGCAGCAGAATCGGGGGAGGGTGTTTCAGGGCTGCTCAGCCTCAGGTATCGCTTTGTTTTAGACTTCAAGCTCCTGGATTAAGAAACGCCTGCGCTCACCTCTGGGCATTTTCTCACCGTCTCTCTGGAGACGAGCACATGAACTATCACACCCCCTCTCGGAGCGGCAGCTTCTCTAACCAAGGCAAACACTGGCAATCCCTCATCTGAGAGCGGGCAGCCTGATGGACACGAGCGTCGTCTCTAACCCCAAATAAACCCGAGGATGGAGGGCGGCTAAAGTTGGGCTGACCGGAGGAAAAGCAAGTCATCGCCGTCATAATCCTGAAAGGCCCATCGAAAACATTTTACAATTTTGGAGAAAAAGGTCTCTAAAGGAAATCGAGGAAAAAAAACAATCTGTGGGTACAGTAAACAAACAACATGACAAACTATTTCAGGATGTGTCATCTGAAATCACACAAACCTCTGGGAGTTGAAAGGTACTGTACACTGTGTACCTTTGGGCGCGAGTCCCTGGCCCAGACACTAATACCTTGAATGGTCCAATGTCTACTAGGAGAAATACCCCGCGATCCAGACTGCTGGATAAGCGGCTGGAAATGACATGACATGACTATGCAGTTTTGGCCTGGAGGACTAACAGACATGGTTTGATGACGTCACTAAGCAGGCTGTGATCATTACTCTCCACCACTGCAGAAACACAACCTATACAAACAGCTGGAGGAAAGATCAGCCAGCCCGTTGAGTTGCCTCGTCGTATCTTGAACTCAGAGTAAGAGAAAGTTCTGCAAATGACTCGTCCTCCTGGTTATGAGTCTCTAAAGTCGGGAGTATTTGAAATATGTGCAGAATCTGAATGGAGAGAAAGGTCGTTGGCTTTTTATCTCGTATTCAGCTCAGGTCTGACAGCTGCCAGATTGATGCTGATAAATTACATTCACATCGCAATGGTTTCTCACCGAGGCTGGTCTGGGAGTTGGGGTTGACATATTGGTCTTTACTCCACTCGACCATACATTTCAGGATGGAGACGAGACATTCCAGGCCTTTCTTTCGCAGGGTCAGCTCCTGGGGATGAACACAAATTGACCTCAATGGCTGGAATTCCAAAAGATACACATTGGAATAGAGAGTAGAATGGATAATTACCTGCAGTGGTGTCGTGCCGAGCTCATGGCCCCCGCGTCCCTGTGCAATTTTGGAGAGGTCGTTGACCAGACGCTCAAAAATGTTAGCAGCATTCAAGTCACAGTCATAGTTGACGTAGATGTCCACAACACTCTGGGCATCTGACACAAACAGACGGGACACAGATGGAGTTTGTCAGTGAGAATCTATAAAAACAAATACAGACTGTTTACACTGCACCGGGTCTGAGGAGCTGGAATAATGATATCATTAACCAAAGGTTAATTACAGCCATCGGATTAATTAAAACCTTTTACAATGTGATGTGATTTAAGGCGTTTTAGCTGACATTTGTTTTATTTTTGCACAAACACAAACCTGCACATATTCTGGTGAGCGTTTGTATGACCATCCACTTGTGGTCATAAGAGCTGGTGGACGTTTCAAGGATGTAGAGGAAAATCTCCTTGAAGAAGACCTGCGCACAGTGACCAACAGACAGGGTGAGAACAACAACAACAAATCAATCTTCAGGAGCCCTCGTAATATTTGCTCGCTGCGCATGAAGGTGAAGGTCATGCGTTCGAGACTCTGAAGCCTCTCAGATTGAACAATAAAGTGTGGCCGGAAAAACGGCGACTCAATCGCACAAAGGTGCCGGAAGGTTTCACTGCTGCACAACCACGTCTCCCATTTATCAGCCGTGTCTGTCAACTGTACTGACACATGGTGCCAGAATCAGACAGAGGCACTTCGACCGGATAATACGGGAAAGGACAGAGAGAGGAAGTTTCCGTGTGCACTTTTGTCTATTTTGTAATTATGATGCCGTTTCGTGATTTTCCCACCGAGCCCTCTCGCTCATGTCGTTAACTTCCTGCGGTTCCCAGGAAGACTGTCAGCTGCCAGAGACGGCATGAAACTGCTGCTTTCCACCAGGAACAGGTGGGTGGTTACATCAATACAGCCACTGTGCACAGTCAATCAGCTCATCCGGTTTCTCCGTGCAAAAATATCCAAACGGCGAAAACACAACGCAGAACGACATCAGGTGCAGCATGTGTAATATTAATAGATTCTCTGACTGTGTCGGAGAAGGTTTAATGACCTGCGCTACATAGTCCAGGTAGTTCCATGAAAATCCCCCAGAGAGGCTGAATGTGAGAATACAAATGACAGTTTGGTTGCTTTGGAAGTTTCCTGGGACTTCTCCTGCCCAAGCCCTTCGTGAAATGTCCCAAAAGAAATGCAGAGAGAGAAAAGTAGGCATGTTGATGCTGTTTCTGAAAAGTGACGGACTCAAAAAATGGAAGATGGGGGGAGGGGGGGGGGTATCTCATGCGAGGAAACCGTGACAATAATTCCATACCTCGATTTGCATCTTGAGGTGCGTCTTGAAGTGGGAGAGCAGCGTGAGGAAAATGGATAGCGAGAGCTCGAAGACCTCAGGCACGGAGGAGACGCCGTTCTTGGACAGGGCCACGCACAGGTACTGCTTGATGGCGTTGATGAACATCTCATTGGTCTTGAAGATGGGCCCGGCGTTCTGCAGGATGGACAGCAGCAGCTGGAGGGACAGCACCTTCGATCGAAGCTCGTGGGATCTGAGGCGAAAAAACGACAACAAAAAAAACAAACAAAAAAACAAGCAGCGTTTCAGATCAGGAATTAAGGCCATGAATGAGAGCATAGCTTCACAAGCGGGGACATTCTTTGTGTATTCTCACTCTGCCCCACAAACAACAAAGACGCAATAGGAGGGGATAGAGAGAGAGAGAGAGAGAGAGAGCTAATAATGATGCAAAGTTCAGAGGAATGATAAAGTCAGAGTGAATAATCAAGTGGGGAATGAGATGATGATGCACTGACGAAATTAAAACATGTAGATAAAAGAGCAAAGACTGAGTGTGTATTTGTTTGTGCATAAAACTGACTGTCTAGCCACCTTTGGCTCGCACACTGTGCCTCTACTTTCCATTCTAAACCCAAAAAAACACATTGTCCAATTGAGGAGCTTTAACGTTTCAGACAATGAGTACAGTACCTTTGGGAGTGGTAAACAAAACCAGGTACATAGAAGTAAAATCATGTGTCCCTCAACACTCGAATCATACTGTATCACTGAGTTACAATCTTCAAAGAAACGCTAGGAGAATGAAATCAAAGCTCCACGGTTTCCTTTTCCTGAAGCGACAGGACAAAGAAAAAGAAAAAAAAGAAAAAAACAGAGCATAAAAAAAATAAAAAATAAAATTGCAGCTACTTTATATGCTGAGAACTGCTGCTTCTCTGAGCTCTCTGGTGAGCAGACGGAGCAGGATTTATATGGCACAACAAAAAAGTGTCTCTGTGGCAATAAGATGGTCATGATGAAATGAGACAACTTCACTTGGAGATGACCTACATTTCAATAGTGATACGTGCACAATAAGAAGTGAGAGGAAATGAACGCAAACTAAACAAAAACCTGATTTTCATACAGAAGGTGAAGTGAAGGACGGATTTGTGATATGTAAACATATTTGTAGCACTCACAAGAGAACCACTGTTGACCTTCAGCTGTCATATACATTCTAAAGATTTTGTTCATTCTGGGCTGCTGTAAAAAATAAAAAAGGGCGGTGTAGCATGGCAGCCTCTATTGAAAGGGCTTCAACAGAACGGGATTCAAGGACTGTGAAAACATAGTCAAGAGATAAGGTGATTTTATAGAAATGGTATAATCTTTCTATATTTGGTTTCTGCCGATAGAAGAGAAAATAAATTCACCTGAATTTTCACACAATGGGCCTTTAACGAAGAGGCTTTCTGGGCCGAAATTCAATCCACCTCTTAAGAAGATGTACTTGTACATATTATGTACTGCGTGTACAGAATTCATCCTAGTTTGGAGCACAACATCTCAAGATATATCTTACATCTTGAGGTTTTGTGCTAAAAATAATCACTGACGTCAAAATGGAAGATCCTCTGAGGAATGGACGTGTTGTTTTAAACCCAGCGTGATGATACAAAAGAGTTTCTGATAGTTAGGTTTATAGGAGGACAGCTGTTCATCCTGCGTTGTGTTTGTCTCATGTGTGCAGCCACACAGAGCGAAGCGCCAGGGGAAGCTTTCTCGTTGGAAGAGTAAAAGGTTTCTGTCGGGCGCTGCACTGACATGGCACATTAGCACTGAGGTAATCGACATGGCCTTTGTGGGTGAGGCACACACACACATGGGCAGACACACACACACATTAATAAGACCGAACAGACAAAAATGTAAACAAACATGTGGGAGTCACACAGCAGACACTACGTGAATTGAGTTACACAGACGCAGAGACACACAGAGACCAGATGCAGGAAATCCTGTTTCATAAAACCCCTGCTATCAGCAGGGACCAATCAGACGCCTCGATTGTGGCACACCAGAGCCAGAGGAAATATTGAATGATGACGAAACCAGATTATCTCCTTCCCCCTTTTTTTAATGCGTAGAAAAAAGGGGAACCAGTTAAAAGAAGATGTTGTGATTCAAGCGAACGGGAAGTGATTCAAAAAATGCTGAGTAATGCGTCATCGTCTCCTCTGTATTAAAATACTGGGTGTCACGTGAGCGAACCATGACTCGTGGCTGTTTTGACCACCTACACACGGAATCATCTGACTTGACCAAACCTGACACTTGATTTATCAACCGTTAGGTTTCACAGGACAGGGACGCCTTAAACGCCTGGCGTGTTCAGGGTGAGAACTCATTCTTACTTGGGATCGGGTGGTCCGTCTGACAGCGGCTTCATTGACAGCTTGCAGAGTGAGCGAAACACCAGGAAGGCATCTTTCTGGAGGATATGGGAGAATTTAGCACCGGGTGGTTGTCCTGGTGCAGCCCCCGATTCCTGCAGAGCAACAAACGTAAGCGTCTATGCCGTTAGCGACAAGCTCTTTCCCTGAATCCTCCAATCTACTCCAAATAAACAGCTCCAGATATATTAGATTTGTTCAACCTGAATCGCAGAAGGGTGTAATCCAACATAATTGCACGGTGCACTGATAGTTGAAGAGCCGGGTGATTACCCGAGACATTTCAGGAAATATGCTCACAGAAATTGTAGTGCACTTGCATCCTAAGTTCACGTCCCTTTAATTCTCAGCGACTACAGGAGCATGTTTACGACAAACAAACGGTTTCAGCCATATTGATATTGGTTCGTTTCTCTCACCCTCGCACCGTCCCTCACCTGAGTGTCATTGGATGAGACAGACAGCCTGTCATCAGGCAGCGATGGGGTGAAGCTGGCAGAGATGGGCGTGCCCGGGATCCCGTTGGCGTGGACGTGCTCGCTGTCGCTGCCCAGCGTGCCCTCGTCGTCCAGCGAGCTCGGGGTTCCCTCCGTCACCGCTTCGGCCGGCTCCGACTCGGCCGGCTCCCCCTCGCCGCTGGACTCCTTGGTGTCGGAGCAGAGGTTGGCAGGGTCCAGACAGTGTCCTGTGGTGAAGGGGGGGGGGGCGAGAGAGAGGGAGGTCAACATGAAGTGAGGCATGAATGACAGGGTCGTTCAAAGGCGTAGTTTGTAATTGGTTTCTTGAACCCTTTCAACAGAGGCATCCTCTCTGCACCAGATACCTCTCTAGGCTTTGAGCAATAGTCTGGCAATGCACATTTCTACGTTGTACGGCCATAGCTTTCTCCAAGGGGTTGATGGGAGGGAGTGATGGGAGTGTATCAGTTCCATTTTTCAAAGTGTAGCCTGCTCTTGCTGGCCGTTTCCAGTTCCGATGGACTCAGTCATTTACTCCTTGAACTTAGGTTTTGTAGCGGCACGGCAAAATGCGCCTCTCAGCTCTTTAGTGGGAGTATGGTGTTATAATGTTCTGGTCATGTTGGCAAGCAGCGTGTCCGACGGCATCTAAGAGAACCGCCAGGTTAAGCCAGGACACCGGAGAGCATCTAGGCTCCGTGTTCCCGTTGACCACTGAAGCCTGTTTTTCAAAATGAATGCTCAAGGGCAGGAGTTGAGTTTGAAAAAGGGATACCAAAGCACTATTCCTTTGTGCCAGTGTATAAAGCAGTTTTTTGGAGCAATAGAAAAAAATGCTTTAAAAAAACAAAACAAAGAAGGAATGCTGTGCTTTCTTTTTGTCAGCATCAGAGACTAAGTAAAAAAGGCCTGACCTGACCTGAAATTAGAGTGCAGCTTCCCAGGGACGGAGTTGAGAGATTTTTTTGCATCTTTACCACTCAGACATAATTGGTACCAAGAGAAGTGCGTGTTATTTGTCAAACAGGGGCATGGTCCTGCAAACATAATTCATCAGTCATGGAATGGGCAGCTTGTACAATCAGTGTTAGGCAGCGCATCGCCCGCTTTCATCCATTTTCATACGAGACAGAAATGTGTAAGTATGGCGCGTTAGGCTGTTGCCTCAGACGCACCGACGCATTCTGCCCCATTCCTGATTTTGCAATTCAAATGGTCAACAACAGAAGATAGGTAGATTTGCACAGGTGGTTTGTTGTCAGCCGCTTATCTGATGTCAGGTCGCAGGGGAAGCAGCTTCCACTCAAGTACCATTGCACCTGACCCCATTAGATCTTTCCAACACGCTGCAAGTCCACCGGACAGAAGCAGGCCTACATGGGGATATGCGGGGTTAAGTATCTTACACAAGGATTCCTCAAGCATGGGAAGTGGGTAAGGCTGGAGTTGAACCCAAGACCTTCTGGTTACACAGAAATGCGTAAGATGGCCGTGTGACTTGCACACACGCCTCATCAGAATGTCAACGCACCAACACAAAAACACGTTACACCCCTTTACATCGGACTGATCTGGTATATGTGGGTTTATCTTGATGCAGAACGAAGCCGGCCTTTCCAATTTTCCTCCCAGTTCAGTTTCAGTAATACATCCACAACCAGGGCATTCTCTCATCTTGCCCTCTGCCAAATGACCACGTGATGCGGGAGTCACGTTTCCGTTACTGCCGATTGGGGCCTATAAAAACCTGCAGCCATTTGATCAGGGAGAGGAAAGCTAATAGTATGTATTCTCACTGCAAACAAAAGCTAGATGTTATCGAGTGATAGTATGCTTTCTTCCGAGTTGGAAAAAGGACTCCAGATTAAGTGCTTTTATTCGTACAATATCAGCTCCATCAGCGTGAGTCATGAGGGTAAGAAAGGGGTTATAATGATTTGGATTTTTTCTTTTTCTTGAGGCATTATTCACCGCTGGCTTTAAAAAAAAAAAAAAGAAGCTATTTATATAAAGTGGTACACACAGAACACATCTCACCTCCCGCAACAGTATTGACCACCTCCTGCAGAATACTCTGCACGATTTCCTGCGCTTTCTCCTCGTAGTTCGGCGTCTCCTCCTCCTCCTCCCCCTCACCTCCCTCTGGATGCTGCTGAGCTGCTGCATCTGAGTGACACAAACACACACACATAAACACACATACACATTCAGAGCATGCACACATCATTATGCTTAACTTTTTCATGTAACTGCAGAGAGAGATCAGCGGGACCATTCTGCTGAAGGCAGAGCAGGTTTTTGGGCCAGCATTCATAAAGTTAGACTCATTGAATGACTTCAATCCACCATTCATATTCCACAGCTCGGTGAATGAGCCTTTGTGGTGACGAATACGCTATCAAATTATTCACAATAGCAAAAGTCGGCTGTGGGTGGAACATTTTCTCTGAATGAAAATGAATAAAATGGGAAAGTGAAGCTTGTAATGTGAATTCAGGCTCTGTACGTTTATATATATAAACAAAGATACAGACATGTGATAACCTAAATAAATGATCTTAAAGGTGCAGCGTGTAAGATTTGGTGACATCTAGTGGTGAAGGTGCTCGTTGTATCCATCACCTCACCCTTACCGCTCACAGCACGCAAGAGAACCTACGGCAGCCTTCAGTTGTTGTTCAAACTCAAAAGATGTTATGTACGTCCACTCCGAGCTACTGTAAAAACATGGCGGCCCCCGTCGAGAGGACCCTCTCCTGATGTAAATATACGTTAGATAGCTAATCTAAGGGTGATTAGAAATGATACATTTAGGTGATTACAAATTCATAAACATGTCGCACCGCACCTTTAAACACCTATTTTTTTTTTTTTTTACAAAAATAGCAAAGTCAGTGCCTTTCACGACTCTTACTCTGTGCTGCTGCAGTAGCTTGGTCAGCCTCAGTCTGCTCGTTTTCAGCCACGCAGAACTCGGAGCCGTTCTCTGGATCCGGGCTCTCGTACGCGGGCCCCTGCTCGCCCCGCTCCTCCTGCTCCCCAGACACCGACCTGCTGCTGCCCTCGGCGGCCGGCGTGGATGGGGTGGACGGGGTGGACGGGATGTTGATGCTGGGAGTCGGAGGGCCGAGGGGCCCGTTGGCCTCCTGGCTCGAACCCTTGGCCGCGGGGTGGATGTGAGTCTGCAGCTGGGGGGAGTCGGGCTCGTTGTGTTGTGTGACCGGGGAGTGCTGCCGGTGTCGCTCTCTCTCCAGCTGCTTGGCTTCCTGCAGCTGTGGGAGGATGTGGGAAGGACACACAAACACACACACACACACACACACACACACAGCCAGAAAAATAATAAGGAAACACACAAAGAGCGAAAAGAAAAGCATTCGTAGAGAGGCACAGACAACACATGGACGCACACAGAGAAAAAGACAGGTTAATAAGACTGAATAAACAAAACTTAAAACAGCAATTACAAGTTTGAACAACCTGTCTCGGTTCCCCTGAGGGGCTCAGTGAGTGAGTCCACAGCAGAGCTACAACACTTCCAGATGTCAGAGCAGAGAAATAAACACAGCTAAGGGACCGTTTTTCATCTTTTTTTTTTTTTTCTTCTAACAGCAGGCGAGAGTCAGATGGGTGTCCTTATGGAAATATGTATGAATATGCACGCACTGAGAAGTAGGCCATGCTACAACAACAGCAATTAGACAAACTGAGCAGAGTCAATTCATGCCGGCTGGAGTGGACAGGGTCTATTTTAGCAGGAGGCATCTCAGGTGGAGGGATGGCTCACGCAGCCATGACCCGACTGATGTAGCATGACTGACGCCTTTTTTTTGCCGCTGCCTCTTATTACAAGGAGCGGTGGAAAGTGTTGCGCTGCGTTAGCTCGTGAGCTAGAAGTGGGTCACAAGACATTTGCCCATGGTTGTGACCTCAGGAGTGTGTGCCATCGGTAATACGGCGCTGTTTCGGATCATAGTTTGCATCATGGCGGAGTTATTTTTACTATTCGATCGTGTGATCTTGGATGAAAACATTTCCAGAACAAAAATGAGCTTGAAAGAAAGGGCACATCAACACATCCACAAGCAGAGGAGATCCTCTCGGCAAACATGGTGCATTTTCAGTCCAAGTGCATGGAGTCGATTATTTTGGGGGCGATAAATTAAACTGAGTGACTTGAAGAGGAAAAGCATTGGAACTACGAGAGAGACGTGGGGAACAGTGGGAAATAACAGTGTGACACAATTACAATGGTAATAGATGGTGATCCTTCCTCCAGTATCCACAACAGCCCTAACTTTAAGACTAATAACAGAAACTAATATTGTACATCTGGCAAAAAAAAAGAAAAAAGAAGTGAGTCTGACCACAAAGAGTCTCGCTGGTTTATCTGATCTTCCTCTCCAGACACAGGGGAACATAATCTGATTCATGCTAAAACCAAAAACAGCCTTTCAGCTGCACAAGCTCCATCTACGAAACCCGCTCAACTTTGGTTTGTTAAAACTCGCTATAAGGAGCCGCTCACCTCTAATTAAACATTGTCACATTCGAATGTAAGCGATTAATTGAATGACAAAGCCCCCTGCAACAACAATTAGTATCAACTATGAGCGGGCGGCGTTAACAAGGCCAGACAAACGCACCTTGACTGGAGGGGACAGGCGAGGCAGTACAAACAAACTAAGCTCATTATTTAAATGCCACCTCAGTTGGATAGTGAAGGCTGTGCGAGAGCGAGAGAGGCAAATCCTTTGTGTGTGTGTGTGTGTGTGTGTGTGTGCGCGCGCGCGCGTGTGTGTGTGTGAGAGCACACCATGCTGAGCTGCAGTCAGGAGGATACATTTACACACAAACACAGAAAATGGATCCCTCCCATGCAGCAGCAGCACCACACTATGCAGGCGCTGACAACACAACACAGAGAGAAAAGTCTGCCTCGTCTTTCCATCGCTACCCTTCACTGCCTCTTTATGTTTCCCCCGTTTGTGTCCGACTCAAACACAAGTCGCTCATTGTTCGACGAGAACTAAATAAAGGCCTCTGCACTCCCAACAACAAGCCCTGTGTCCACACCGGCCAAGCTGACCTGTGGCGAAACGTTGCATTGACCAGGTGCGAGCGCCAGAACTCAAAGAAACGTAAAATGTGCAAGTGGATGCAAGGAGGTGATTCGTAGGCGAGTCAACGGAAAAGCCACGGCAAGCATGTGGTGGAGGAGATACACGGCAAACCTGCTCCTGTGCGGTGTGGGAGCAAAGGAAGGAAAACCAATGAGTGCACGGACGGATGAGGAGAGAAGCTCGGATGCGCAAACACAGATGCACAGAGAGAAAGAGTTGGAAAGTTCTGATCGGGCAAGTCACGGCAGTCCTGCTCGCTTTACCTGGCGGTCACGCTTTCTGGAGGCCAGAGACCAAGATAGCTTGTGATTTGTAAGCTACGTGTCCAAAAGGGAAGGGGAGGGAGGGAGGGAGGCAGGTGAGGAGGAAAGTGTCATTCAAAAAGAAAAAGATGACATTAGAGCAAGCTTTTGTTTTCTGAAGGCAACACCTCATACGCCCACAAACAGCAGACTTGCATTATCAGATACACGGGCTTTGTGGTTAGAGTTAACCTGTCGTTAACCACACTGGCTTTATCTTGCTGCTGTCAAATCTCACTGACATGTGTATTTCTATGTGCAAAGCATTCAGTGTTCTGAGTGACAGGGGGTGTGTGTGTGGGTGAGGGGGGGGGGGGGGGGGGGGGGTTGGAC
>JAFBJT010108508.1:32060-42754 GCA_016785325.1 Chascanopsetta lugubris
GGTACCGGGGGATGGAGTGGGACCCGAGCTGATGACAGCTGTGAAGGAAGTCTTCAAGGTACGTCTAAGGTTGATGTTTATTCAGTCTCCAAGCATCTTGAATCCGACCAAAGTACCAAAACAAACAAGTGTGTAGAAATATAAGGTTTCAGAGCCGCCTGGTAGTGGAATGACTACTGTGTCTGTGGTGTCCGATCCTCGCCAGCTGTTTGGATTCTCCCCATCTGTCCTGTTTTCCTTGTCAGAAAAGACTGTCACAGACAAAAGGAAATAAGATGTCAGAATCAGAATCTCTTTATTCGCCAAGCTGTTTTCACATGCCAGGAATTTGCTGTGGTGAATTGGTATTTGCTGTGGTGAATTGGTACAACTACAAATTAAATAATCTCAACAAAATTCTGCATTCAAGCACACATTTCGATATATACTCATCTAATCCCCAGGCAGGAGATGTCCCTGTTGAGTTTGAGGAGTTCCACCTGAGCGAGGTGCAGAACATGGCCAGCGAGGAGAAACTGGACCAAGTGTTGAATTCTATGAAGACCAACAAAGTCGCTATGAAAGGTAGAGTCACTTTTGTTTTGTTTTGTTTTTTTACGTCAGCGTCTCATTGTTCATCTTGGTTTCAAACTATAAATCATTGTTTTGAAGAGAAGCAAAGAATTTTAAACTATGCTTGTGGTTTGTGTGGTTATACAGGAAAGATTCACACACCCATGGAGTTCAAAGGAGAACTGGCTTCATATGAGATGAGACTTAGGTAAAAACAAAGTCCACTGTGTCCTTGAGTTTTTCCTTTTCTTTTTTTTTTAAACTAATCCTCCTTGTCCGTTCCTCAGGCGTAAACTAGACCTGTTTGCAAACGTGGTTCATGTAAACAGCCTGCAGGGCTACAGCACCCGCCACAACAATCTGGACCTGGTTATCATCCGTGAGCAGACCGAGGGGGAGTACAGCTCACTGGAGCATGAGGTAAACAAAACTCCTGCTCTTCCTCCTCCTCCTCCTCCTCCTCACCACCACCACCACAGGCACAGAACAAACAATTGATTTAAGACCATATACAAAGGTAATGTGCTGTATTTCCTGAAAAGAAATTCAAAGAGCAGTAAACTGGCTATTGGCTAAATCTGAACAGAGTGTGTTTTGTTGAGAAGGATAACTGACGGAATCATTTGTTGTATATTAGGATAAATGTGTTTTTTTTACTCTTGGTCCACGCTGAGTCCACCCTCTATTAAAAGTGTCCGTAGTGAAGGAAAATGCTTTGTTTTGCCCTGCAGAGTGTGACCGGTGTGATTGAATGCTTGAAGATCATCACCAGAGAGAAATCACGGCGCATTGCCAAGTTCGCCTTCGATTACGCCACCAAGAAGGGACGGAACAAGGTCACCGCTGTTCACAAGGCCAACATCATGTGAGGAGATGTAAATAGTACAATGCACGTGCTTTGGTCATTTTTTTGATCTACAGTCCATCAACTTCTTGTTTCATTCCTTGTCCTGGTACAGGAAACTGGGTGATGGCCTGTTTCTGCAGAGCTGTGCAGAGGTGGCACAGCTGTACCCCAAAATCAAATATGAGACCATCATCATTGATAACTGTTGCATGCAGGTGAAGACTCCTCTCTCCTTTACTTGATTATTTGGAATAGTTTTTAGCGTCACTACAATTCACTGACGTATTTCATGTCGTGTTGTGCGCTGTCTTGCCGCAGTTGGTCCAGAACCCGTACCAGTTCGATGTGCTGGTGATGCCAAACCTGTACGGCAACATCATCGACAACCTGGCAGCCGGGCTGGTGGGAGGAGCAGGAGTTGTTCCTGGAGAAAGTTACAGTGCAGAGTACGCTGTGTTTGAGACTGTAAGTTCTCCAATGTTGTCCATGTTTGACTCGAGAGTCGAAGCCTCCAGTCGTTATCCTGCATTCCTCGTGTGTTTAGAAACAGTCCAGAGGTGGTTCTCACTACACTCTGCTGCAAGTGTGGTGAGAAAGGTTAGTCTTCATCCTACGAGCTTCATCTGGGGGGAATATTTTCTAATATTGTTTTTCATTGGGGAAACAAAATGCAGTCACTCTTGTCAGCTATTTCAAAGGTTTGCCAAACAAGTCCCCCAGAGGACCCCCCCCCCCCCCTCCTCTGACTAAAAGCTCTTTAATTCTACTCGTTAAATTGCAGCACAGCAGTTAAACCTTTAGGACGAGTTACTGTAATTGTTGCTGCCATGATCCTGATGAACATCTCAGCAGAGATGTCTTGATATAGGAAAAAAACAATCATCTATCAGCGATTGCAACTTGCAGAGAGTGTAATTTATTCATGCAACCAAAAGGCATTTTCAAAATGCCACTGTAATTGTTGAAACACTGACACGTTGCTCTCACTCTCCTGAGCTTGAGTCATTCATGTGTTTATTGTTCCTGAGTTTGCTTAGCGATCTGATGTTCACCAGGAATGTCTGAGTCAGTCTGTTATGGGGAAATGAAAATAAGGAAATTGTTGAGGGAGGTTTTTATTTTTTTTATTTTTTTTTGCCATAGAAGAATAATTGTTCAACTTGCTGCTGAGACTTATCATTGAAACATTTCCCTACAGACTTCAAGGGAACATTAGCTTCTCCGTTAAGATTGTCTCAATATTAGAAATATAATCTAAAAGTTTGGCATTGCACCTCCCTGGCTCCCCTCTCAGTGCACCTGGAAAGATGAATCATTGATATAAATAGGCCACATTCAGACAGTGATGTCTGGAGTTTGTAGATTAATAGACTTTGAGATCATGTTGGTTCAAGAAATGGCCTTAAGGTTTCTGCAGAAAACGATAATGCACTTTTCCCTCTCTCTTTCAGGGTGCACGTCACCCCTTCGCCCAGGCCGTAGGAAGGAACATCGCCAACCCCACCGCCATGCTCCTCAGTGCTGCCAACATGCTCAGGCACCTCAAGTGAGTCTACTTGTAGCAACAAGTCCACTTTGTTTTCCACCCAGTCCCTGCAGCCTTCTTTCCCCTCGCTTCAGAGACCTGCCTGAAGTGGCTGTTTGTACTGTGGTAAACGTCTGCTGCGCAGGTGGACTCACCTCTTCATTGTGGCTGTATTGTGTTGCAGCCTGGAGTATCACTCCCAAATGGTATCAGATGCTGTCAAGAGGGTCATCAAGCAGGGCAAGGTAAGTGTGGCGCGAGCTTTGCTTTGCACTCAGCCAGTGAAGGTGACGTCTTTTAGCACTAACGCATGAATGAGAAGTCCTTCTGTCGTTGTTAATGCCACTTTAACAACATAACAGATTGCTAATGCTGCAATGACTGTAATTATAATAATAATCTTTCACCCCTATGCTGTCTATCCTCATTTTTGAATGAACCCCTTGGCGCGGGTTGGCGCTGGTTGGCGTTGTGGGTCAGTAACTGTCTAACACATGTTGGAGTCATTAAGCAGTAGATGATAAACTCACATGCAGAGTCAGAGTTTCCCTCGGGCAGAGGGAGCTGCAGTGGTCTGCCATGGTCTTTAAAAGGCTTAGGTGTTAAATGAGCAAGTCTTGATCCACACATGCTCGACCTGCACACTTCACCCTGAGCTCTTGCGTCTGTGCCCCCACTTCACGTCACTTCCTATCTTAATTGCACCATCTCCTAATTGTATTAGATTCCTTCTTTTTTATTGTTGGCTTGTTTTTTTACACCTGATCCTTGTCAACACTAACAAACGCATGCATGACCTCTTTACCCAACAACAGAAAACTACATCTTAGCCATCTTCA
The DNA here is from genome assembly GCA_016785325.1 of Chascanopsetta lugubris. Taxonomy (NCBI): domain Eukaryota; kingdom Metazoa; phylum Chordata; class Actinopteri; order Pleuronectiformes; family Bothidae; genus Chascanopsetta; species Chascanopsetta lugubris. The sequence continues at coordinate 35,824 of JAFBJT010108508.1, forward strand.
CCTTTCTTTTCTCCTCTAAGAGATGTGATGAGGTGTTGAATGTGTTGTCATTGAGGCTGTCGTGAGAATGGGATTATTTATTCTATACGTATATTTTTTGATTTACTTGAATGGAAGCAGAATTTGCCCGCATGTTGTGTTAAGTGCCATTCCTCCCCGTCATTCCTTAAACTCCCCTTCCCCCTGTTGCCCTGTGTGTGTGTTTGTGTGTGTGTGTTCACGTGCACATCCCAGGTACGGACACGAGACCTCGGCGGGTATTCTACCACCGGCGACTTTGTGCGTGCTGTCGTGGAAAACCTGCGTCACCGACCGGCTTGCTAAGATGTTTTGTCTGACCTTCCCCTAAATCTGGACTCTGTCTTAGCATGAAGTGGACTCATGTCACCGCTCACTTCCCCTCTCACTTCCCCAAACCGTCACTGTCAAAGCGTCTGTGATCCTAATGTACATGTTGTATCTTGGATTCGCTAATAAATCCATTAGAGTCATTGTTTTACGAAAGTACGACGGTGCAGCTAAAGGCTTCTTCTCAAGGATTTCCTTTGTTTGGACTCTGTCCACCCTCTTGGTGAACACTCCTCTGGTTTCATAGCTGGGGACTTTGCAGCGTTTTGCTTTCTTAAATGTCGACCAGACCATCTATTTATTTGTGTTTTTGCTTCATGATCGTAATCGTGCTGCCATACACGCTGCCTCTCTTCTATCGCGTATTAAAAATGAACTGTGGAAAATACACAGTGTCTTTGTTTATATACACCATGTAGATCTTCCATTGACTTTCTCACCCAGATTTGTTGACAGAGCTGAAACATAAAGTAACTATATTGATGTTTTTCAGGGTGTTAAATTACAGATGAGTGTTTTCATTGCAAGTCCTCGCTATGGGGGTTACCATGTTGTGCCACCATGCTTTTACAGTAGGCCTGACTGGGCGAGCTGGGGTGGGACCAGCTGCAACATTTCACTTCACCAGTAGATGTCACTAAAGCCCACACACTTTACCTTTAAGTTCCAAGTTAAATGGGATTGCAGATGTTTTGGTTCAGAGGCCGAACAGAGCGCTTCTGACTGCAGCGTTAAAGGCTCTTTAACACTGTGCCCTCCGTCTTGCCGTCAGTGGACATGTGTGGCTGCAGCTGTGCACATAGTAACACACTGTCCTTGTGTTTGCAACAGGTGCGCACCGGAGACCTGGGGGGCTATGCCACAAGCGACGAGTTCACCCAGGCTGTCATTGCTAACCTGGCAGTCTAATTCACTGTGTTTGAGAATCTGTCAGCTGCTGAGACGCACACACACACTCACACCTTTTAATTGACCTCCGGTTACACTGAGCTCCTGATTGATCGTAAACACACGTGTTCGGTTACAGCTCGTAGACTGTGACATGCTGGTGACAAACAGAATTTCCACAAATTCTCTTGAGCACATGGGTGTCAAACTCCTTTTAGTTCAGGGGCCACCTACACCCCCACTTTATCTGAAGTGGGCTGGACCAGTAGAATTATAGCATAATAACCTCTAAACAACCGTAACTCCCAATTGTTCCCTTTGTTGTAGTGCAACAATCTACAAATGACTTAAAGACACTGAGGTATTTGTTTTTTCTGTAATTTTAACATTTTGCAAAGTTTCCACACAGGCCCACTTGGACCTCCTGATGTGCTGGTTTTGGCCCGTGGGCTGTTTGTGTGACACCCCTGGTTTACTCGTTGAGCATATCTGTTCAGGGATTAGAGCAGTCGACAGCAGTTCGAATCCCACTCGCGCTCTGCTGCGGTGTCACTGGCCCTGACACCGATGCCCCGTAAAAGGCTCTATGCCTTCTGGTAGAAATACCCTGTGACCCAAAACACTGGCTAAGTGCTAGACGGTGACATGACATGACATGACATATCTGTTCAATATGATATTTAAGGCAGAGAAATTAAAAGTGGTTTTAAGATCCTAAGTCTTACAGTTATCGCACAACATTTATTCTTACCTGCAAATTATTGTCAAAGCAAAGTGTATTTTTACTTTTAAATAATTTATTATCTTATCATTTAAGAATATATGGTTTCTTCATTTAATATGTAACATGTCTAATAAAGAGCAAACGAGTGGTGACATTTTCTGATTCTTGTGTGAACGTGAAACAAATGAATGCTTTGGTCCTAGTTTAATGAAAGAAACATGTCAATTGAATCAATTATTTATACATTTAAAATTTGATCATTTTAAGATAATTCGACAGACTGGGATTTGTTGATATGGAAAGGACGTTTACCATATGAATTGATGAATGCCTTGCACTCCACACGATGGAAAGTCAAGGCGCTCTTTGATGCATAAGGGCGCTGACACTGTTGCAACATTAAATTATGGTCAATATTAATGATGCATTTACAGTAAGTGGTGCCATAATGTTACCGTCTGCTGAGATGGATGTAATTTTAGCTGCATTTATTAACCACTGAGTTGTTTAATCATAGCAATGTATCATCTACATGAACGTTATTCTATGATTCGAATGTAATCATATCTTCAGTTAAAATAAATGTAAATGTATTATAGATAATGTGTTTTCTTTGAATTGTGGCAATTATTACTAAGACTCAAATCATGTGTGTGGATATATAAGTGCTGTAACGAGGGGCCCCGAGTCACGGGCCCTTCAGAGGCCCTCAGTGTTTGACAGGGAGCTAAAGTGACTCATGTAATACTCGGCTCGGCCGGCAGGAGTCGCTGCGGGCCTCGCAGGGCCGGGCGCGGGGAAGAGACTGGGCCTGGGAATTCGCTACTTCGCTTCCCATTCTTCCTGCGGACAGACACACAACATGGCGGACTAGAACAGTCGGCCGACGCGCCCGGATACAGCGGATAAAGAACCGTGGGGGATTTATTGCCGAGGCAGGCCGAGAAAGTACCGCGTGGAGGGACGGGGCGTGGGGTTGGACCGAGGATTCTGCCCGTGGCCGTGGGAGCGTTCCTTGCCTGGATGTGAAGGACCGACGCACCGCGGAGGGTTTGACTTGTGTGTCCCAGATCGTGCTTCCCTCCTCGGCGATCACCCAGGTCCCCCACCCCGCTCGCACACTCTCGGTTTCTGGGGTGTGGAGACGGGGGCAGGGGCTTGAAAAGCGTGGAAGCAAAGGAGCGGATAAGCCCCTTTTTTCGCTTTTTCAAGGCCGTTTTGAATCCTTTGCCCCGGGTTTCTCCGGCTCTACGGGAGTTGCGGTGAGTTTTGCCCTTGTTTTGTTGCGCAGAGCTCGGGTTCACACTTGTTACAATGGGGCTGTTGCTGCGGCATGTTTCACACGGTGACACCCGCCAACACTCACTCTGACCCCGGCTCACATCCATGTATCACACCGAGGTTTACCTCACAGCACCACGATTCATATTGTTATTATTATTGCGTAATGAGTTGCGCTCAGTAGTTCTCAGAAGTAGCTCGGAGGCAGGGAGGGATTATTTTTTGGGGGGGAGGCGAAGGGGTCTCTGAAGAAAACTGGTCTTGTCGGAGGCTGTGATTCGGTTGTGGAAGTGGGAAACAAAAGGGAGCAGGGTAGGGGGCTTCAGGTTGCCCCTCTGCCTCACTAGAAAGTACACTTTATTGATCGATGCTTTGTTATTACACGTCCACACAGGGGGAGAGAGAGAGAGAGAGAGAGGGTGGGGAGCTGGCTGGATGTTGGGTGGGTGGAGGGGGCTTCATGCGACCCACAACAGGAACTAGGTCGCCCCCCCAACACTGAACACGTATGGTTCTGTCAAATCACAGCAGCTGCTTTGTGTTGTTCCTCCTCGTAGTCTCATGAGTGTGCATTCCCCTTCCACAACCTCTCCCAAAGTTTTCTCTTCCCTCTTCTTAATGATTAATATTCTCCTCTTTCACTGTGTGTGTGTGTGTGTGTGTGTGTGTGTGTGTGTGTGTGTGTTGGGTGTAACCAAGCATACCATTTCAGTCTTGTGGGTGTTGAGTTTTGTGTTCATGTCTTACTTTGCCTTTGCAGTGATTTCCACAGGTTATTCCTTTAATGGCGAATGAAGCACATTTAATGGTATATACATGTAAAATACATAATATAGTATATACTGCTTCTTCTGCAACTAAAAAATCCCCCTGTTTTAGGAAGTCGTGCCAAAGGCTGGAAAGAGAAGCATCATTACAGAGGTGGTTTGTCATCCCCCCCCCCCCCCCCCCCACCACCCCCAATAGAAATCTCAGCATGCTCTGTCTACATGGAGCTTGACTCATCCCATCTGGAGTGATTCATTGAGCGGCGGCACATATGCTCCATACCTCTGTCTCTGTGTTTCTGCAGCACGACTTCCTCCTCACAGATGTCGTCCTGTCGTGTTTGGATTATTCAGGAACTCTCTGGCTGCTCCCTGTGAAGCAGCAGGACACTAACCCACCTCGACTCGGCTCATTGGCCTGACGCTGTGTCCTGGTCCCACACCAGGGAATCACGTATGGAAGTCATGGTGGCTAATAGGCCCTGACCGATCATCCAGCCCACGGGTCGTAGGGGCCGTTATTTGACATTTTGTTGATGATCTGTATCGGCATGTTGTTCTAGTGATTGCAGAGAATGTTTATTATCAGGTGCATTACTCTGTTACTCGGCGACACTTATTGCCCCACCTACAATAGTATTAAATTCGCTTGGTGTCAAGGGCAGATTCCTGCATCTGCATCAGTTACGTCGTAGGAATACCCAAATCAGATCTATACACAAATGTGAGCAATCGTTGTTCTTGGTGGGTGTGTGTATGCGCTGCCCTGCAGTTACACAGCAGAAACACTAGTTGGTGTTGTGCAGTAAACGTGGTGGCTATCAGGTGGACTCATGGCTGTGTCTGTGGGCTGTGTCTTCCTTACTCATCCTTTCAGTTGGGTATGGTGAAGGATCCAGCTTTGATGGAACGACATGAATCAGTCTAAACAGACGAGCAGTGCCAAGTCTTGGTGATGATAGTTTTTCATTCATCGTGTCAATGCACATCTTTTCCAAATATCATCAGCATCAATAACTATAATTAGAATCTGCCCTGAAAAGGACCCTAACATGCAATAATGCATAACCACAAAGGTATAAAACCCCAACTACACCACAACCTCCTCCTTAAAAATCGCTTGAAACTGAAGTTGTGTGCACGGCACACACTTCTGTTCTCTCGAGGGACATTCCAGGGCTTAATGTTGCCAAATTTTAACTAGCTCCGGCCACCTTTTTTCCAGTGATGTAAGCAGTCCTCACTACTGACATTACAGTGCAGTGTAGTTTCAAAGTGGCATGGTCCATGTGGATTTGGGGAAAGAAAAGGTTTCAAGCCGTTTTATCAAGCAAAATATACACATACTTGTTGATGCCCAATCTGGTGTTTTCAGCAATGTCATTTACTCTCCTGCTATTTGACCATCTTTACCAACAGTCCTCCCTTGAGCTCAGCATGTCAGGCCTGCACATGCTCCAACTCAGGCCCAAACCTCTGTCCAACTATCTGGCTGTCAGGGAGCCCTATCTCATCACACTGTGGGCGGAGGGAGAAAAAAAGGTGTGCTTCGGCAACACGATAGAGAAAGGAAAAGCTGTTATCATCATACTCGCTCGGTCCACATCTTCTGCCTATTTTTAGAGAAAGCTGTTATTTCTGTCTTGGGATCCTGAAAGGGTTTTAGCAGAAGAGCCGAAGTGATCTTCACACCACACTTTTTCTGATAGGCCTAGTTTCCAAAAATAAAGACAAAAGCATAGCTTGAAATCACCTCTGCTGGAACTTGTGTGTGTGTGTGATGGGTGGGTCACTTAGATTAACTCTGTGTTGTGAAATCTCCCAGTTTTGGGATGCTGACACAACATTATGAGTTGGCTTTTCTGGGTGCGGTGGGAGGTGTGTTTCTGTTTCCACCTGTTCCACCATGTTTTACTGTGGTTCCGCTCATGAATTCATCCTGACGGCAGGATAAACACAGGCACGTTTACGAGATCATGAAGCATTGTGAAGCTGGACTGCTTCAATAACTGATGTTTAATTGAGTCTTAATGAAATTCACTTCGGAAATGAAACTATGTGATGACTCAGAATTCATTAATGAAATACCCTGGCTGGCTGGGAATGCCTGAGCAGGAGGAATCCTCTAGTTTTGTTGTGTCCTTGTGTGGATGTGGAGGAGTCGATATGTAATCTCTTCGAATGACTGGATAAGTCTTTGTCTTTAATCCTCCTGATGTGGCACGACTGATGCTTCTGGTTTGAACTTGTTAGAAATGGATGACGTTTATTTCCTGTCGGTGGACTTCAAAGACTAGGTCAACATTTTGTGAAACATATTTTAGATGTATACATCACATATTTGTGAGCATCAGCATTCGTCCAAGCAGGTTTGAATCTCTCAGATACCTTAACCAGGTTTTGTTTTTATGATGATGATTCCTGTCCTATTCCAAGGATGAAGCTGAGCATCCGTATGAGCAGTACCATATCTATACGTACACACATTCTATTCTCTTTTCAATTCTGTCACAGAAACGGAGGCTTCCATGCTAATGAACCCTAATTTCCTTTTATTTTTTCCCCACAAACAATGCCATCACAGTTGAGGTCAAATTTCGATTGAATCCAAAACTAGTAGAGAGCTATCATTGTTCTAAATATTTATATTCTCCCTCAGCAAATGGCCTTCAAGAGGACAAATCCGTTCTTGCTACACTTTTAGACAAATGACCGTAGAGCACGTGAACTTGCCTGAGCAGTGCTTCAATGCATCACACAAAAATAGACATGAAAGGGAGGACATTATCATGGCACTGCTGTCAAGTTCCTCCTCAGATGATTATGTCTTATCTCCCAGCGGAAGAGGATGGAACGAGGGCAGCGTGATGGTCACTTCAGATTTGATACACCCTTACTTTGTGTTGTAGGTGTGCCAGAACCT
>JAFBJT010108509.1:11477-44485 GCA_016785325.1 Chascanopsetta lugubris
GGCTCTCTCTCAGAGCTGTATTAAGTTACTGCAGATGGAAGATTTCCTGCTGCTTCTGCCTCACATTGAAATAATCCAGCTGGCAAAACACAGGGAACTTTGACTGTGAAACAGTCCCGGAAAATGATTCAAATAATTTGTTGCCGACTGCGATTGTTCATCACGGATGCATCAACAAAACAACATTATTTTGGTTAGCGCTTTCAGATGCTGCCACCAGTGATGGAACAGGAAGCAGCCGTCACAGCGAGTAGTTAGGAAGTGCTGCAGGCAACAGGCTGCACTACTCCACCTTCTCTGGAAGGCAACAAACTCCAGCATGCACCCCCATGGAAATCTACTTTTGCTTTGCTCAGTGTGAAATTCAGATCACAGCTGCCTGTAGCAAGATGCAAAAAAGTCCTAATATATTGATCGGCCCTTTAATTAACGCAATGTGTGTTTGCTTGGTTACAATGTAAACAAGTATATTTGATGCTGTGTACTGCTGCAGTATTCTGAGATGTGATGTGTTGTTACTACCACTCACCACAGGTACACAAGTACACACTCAGGCACAAGTGACACCAAAACATATATGATAACTTATGGCAGCTTTTAGTTATTATTAAAACTCTACAGGTGATTTCTCTAAAGGTGTTTCTTTTTCATTTTGGGCCACTGAAACAAAACAGTTGAAAATGGCAAACATACATGCATAAACACTTGACGTGCAGAGCACCTGCCAACTGACTCATTTTATTTTGAAAAGATGTTTATTAAAAGCTACAGTATCAGAATAGATTTATGAAGAGAGGATAAAGTCCACCTCTTATCGTGGTGTAGGTCACACACCAACGGAACAAATCCACAGATCTTTAATCACAGACAACCCCAATGGCTCTTTCAGGGAGACCCCATGGTCTTTCCAGGCCAGATAGAAAAACTAATCCACGCTGGAAATTATGGTGTCTGCCAGGGAGTGAAGATAACAAATACAAACCTCCTCTTAGAGTTTATATTTATGTTCCATGTTCCAAGATTTTGTTTCGCATCAAGACCGCATCACCTACAGAGATGTTGCCCTCTGCCAATGTTTTTGGGAAGATGGGAAACTCTAGGAAACATCTTTGCCCTGGGGCAGGGACAAGAGATCCTGTAGGGTTGCTCGCTTTGCCGTTATCTTCTGGGGTGCAGGGTCAGCTATGTTTTGCTTCCTTTGGTGGATGAACTCCTGGTCAAGTAGGAATGGACCCATTGCACCATGCAGATCTGTTGCTGGAGATTCTCTGTGCACACCATCCGCCATGCTGCCCTCGTGCTCCCTCCAGACCAGGTAGGGGGCCCTTTGCAGGAACCCCCACTGGGGGCCTGATTGGGCTCTTGGTTCTCCAGGCTATGGGTCCTGCTTGGGTCTAAAGATCCTTCACTCCCTCACCTTACTGGGCCACTTGGTCAGCTTGGGCATTGGCTTTTCTTGTTGCACTCCTCAGGCAGTCTCCTCGGGTGGGCCTGTGGCTCGCTGTGGAGCGTGGCCCCGGGGCTTCCTGGCCTTCCTGTGGTTGCCAGGTGCCCGGCGGCTTTGGCAAGCTGTTGCCAGTGATGGGGGCCGGGCGGCACAGCCTTGCCCTCCTAATGTATTGGCCCACAGGTAATGAACGCACACTCACACACACACAAACACACAGCCACAGGATATCGTGCATGCTCCAACACCCTGTCTGACTGCTTTGCCCTGTGAGTCTTTTTGGTGTGATACTCATCGCTCTGATGCTCACATTCATACAAATTACAGCCCAAAAATGTTCTAGCTGGTGATGTTGCTATTTTTTGTCATGGTTTGGAGAGTGCCTCTGTTTGATTGACGTCCTCTTGTGCAGGTACACACGCCCACCCTCGGTTTGTGATGTCACAAATTGCCTTGTGTTGCAAAATGCGGGTTTTGCTGCTCCTGCTGAAGCTGCCACCATCTTTGTTAAATAACACAAACATGCATTTAGGTCATTTTATGCGGTTTCGACCAGCTTATTAGGGATACACGTACACTACAACAGTGTGTTTAACTCCAAAAGTGAGGAAAACCACAATAAGTCCCCTTTGAAGTCGTATATTGCTCCTAAAAGCAAGTTGTATTGTGTTATTTTAATTATGCAATGCTTATCTATTTTTTTTTTTAAATATGTCGGACTTGGAATCGCAGACAAGTGTAATTCAGGAGGGTGATGTGATTTGTTGAAAAACAAGATGCAGGGTTACTGCAGCATTTCCACCTGTGTGATGGTAAATCTACAGTGAATGGCGACACCCTATGTGAACCGCACTGCCAGTATCTCTCATATACCTTTTGTGCTTTGATGTTTCAGTTCATTAACTTTTCAAAAAATGTTGGTACAGCTCAGGTCATTTCAACCAGTCCCTGGTGTGTGTCCCTATGCCACTTGATCTGTGTGTCACTCACTCACAGGCCTCCCCACTGCTCCTCAGGCTTGAAAACAGCTTGAGTCTGCAGCTTTCTGGACGAGCGCAGTGATGGCTACAAACAAGACTGAGTGCCTATAGTAGCAGCCGTTCAGCATCACTCGGCTGGCACGCAATGCTTTTTTGACAGAGTGGTTTGAGCACAACAATGTTTTTTTGGCCCCTCCCGATTTTTAGAGGGCACAGAAAATGGTTTGTCAACAATGTCTGGATGTGGAAAAAAGGACGATTATACCAAAAAGAAAAAAAAGAAGAAATGGGGATTTAACAATGCTCCATTTGAGAATTTACCTTTGGGCTTCAACAGTCAATACTCGTAAATGATAACTCAGGAGTCCTTGACCAATGTGGGCCTATTAGTCAAGGAGAGGCAACACACTGTAATACAAAGAATATGAAAAGATACCTTTTAGCAAATGGCCATGGAATGATTTGTTGGTTTACTGTCATTTGGACTTAAGTATCATGAGCCATGACTTTGACAAGGATGAAAGTAATTCATCGGAAAGCAGAAGTACTATTCCGACGGAGAGGCTTTAGCTCTGAATAGTTATTTTTTCTTTCAAAATTGAAGTACGGATACAAAACCCATGTGAAATGGATGATGCCTCTGTGGAAATACTGACAACTTGCTAAATCTGTTCTTGTTATCGTTAGCAGGTATGTAAATGGGTTCCGAGGTGAAAGTATCATCAGTAAAAATGCATTTTTTTCATTGGAAGTTGTCAGATGCTTTAGGCTCAGGACAGTGTTTTCAGGGATGGTGAGGATGACAGTGGCACGGTGACACAGTGGGCGTATTCAGTTGTGTCTTGTTGGTCATTCACACCAGTTGGGTGTTCAATTGTGTGGTTTCTGGTATGATCACTACATTCTGGTAAGTCAGACAACATACCCGACTACTCCGCCAAAACACAACTTAATATATATATATATATATATATATATATATATGCGTACATAAAGAAAGCTGGATATATAGATTGATACATAGATAGATAGATAGACAGATAGATTGGTAGATAGATTGTTCAGTTCATGCATTGCCTGTAAAACCATGTTTACCGACACACACTTGACTTAAATCAAGCCTGTTCATCACTCTGCCCTATAAGCCTGGTCACGGCTCTTGTCTTGAACTTTATAATTACATACCCACAACATTATGCTCTCACCTCCTGTGTGTTTCTTGCCTGCACCCTCTCCTCTCCTGCTGTTGCCAGTCTCCCACTCCACCGCATTTCTCCTACACCTGTGATTTTCCCGAGTCCATATCTCACGTATTCTTAACCTCAGGGTCTAAAACAAAGCGCCCCCCCCCCGGCCCCCCGGTTCATCTGTGTGCTCGCCGACCTCCACTGCCATCTCAGAAACGTCACCTCACTGCAGAACCAGTCTGCCCTCTGACTGCACCACATGTCTTTTGCCTGAGCTTTTGGCCATTAAAGGCTCATATTCTCTTTTTGAAGACCATGGTTACCAGGAATCCATCTACCACGGATAATGCCATCAATTCGTAATGTTGCTATTCCATACCAAGGTGATGTTAGGCTCACATCAGTTTAGTTTGGTCTGTAATATGCAACAGATGCTGCGTTGTGGCCTTATCTGTCTAATTTTATGCCAATTTCTAATCTACACTGAATCATTTAAATCAAATTTGTTGACTAGCAAATAAAATCTATTTTATTTGAATCTTACTTTTTGATTGATGTGATAACATTCCATTCTCCTCTTGTCCTGGTGACATTTTGCCACACCTTACTATCAGAGCTGACCTTTTGATCAAATTTACATTTCAATATTATCTAATACAAAGGAATTACATTACCATAGTGCCCTATGATTGAATTCCATCTGAACCAAAAAAGACCATTTAATTAAACCCACCGCTCTTTAAAGACATCCATTCTCGCTTTGCATTGTTTACTGTTGTGTAGACATCATGCTTTTTAATAGTGATGTTTGCTGAAGCGAGAGCAGGTCCTGAACCTTTCACATCCAGTTAGTGTTCCGTCCATACTTTAACAATCTCATAAGCATACCCTCCACCGCAATGATTAAGTGCATTGATTTTCCCGTAATTGCCGTGCTTGGCCTTTTTGAGGGGCTGAAGAGCGGGGAGAACCAGTTATTAAAAGGGGTAATGAGTAAGTACTGTTTATGATATTGTGTGAAGACAGGGGTTTGAGAGAGGGTGAGAGGGTGAGAGAGAGAGAGAGAGAGTGAGAGAGAGCTGTTTATGGTATTGTGTGAAAAGAGAGAGAGAGAGAGAGAGAGAGAGAGAGAGAGAGAGAGAGAGAGAGAGAGATGCATTTGGCTGCAAACATGTTGCTCTAGGTTTGTGACTGATTGAAAATCATCTGTAAAGAAGAGATTGTTGTCTACAACAGCAACAAACATGTTTATGTTGATATATATATATATAACTGGGTATTGACAATTTCTGGTGGGAAGAATGGAATTGAATGTATAGCCTTTGTTTCTTCCACTACCCATACCATTAACTGACCATAGGAGGCACTCATTATTTTCTAAATTGCTCCAACAGCATAATTGGGGGCTGTATTGAGAAGTTGAACTGGGCCGTAGTTTGTGCAAGTTAGACATAACATTCTTTCTATCCAACTCACATAACCCTGGAGCTGAAATGGTAAATATCATATTACATTAAAGGTGCAGTGTGTAAGATTTGTTGACATTTAGTGGTGAAGGTGCATGTTAAATCTCAAAATGTGTTTAGTATGTCCACTCTGGGCTACTGTAAAAACATGGCGGCCCCATGTAAATGTACATTAATGGGCTCGTTAAGGGCAAGGGTGTTTTCAGAAGTGACAAAAATAGCCTAAATCGTACACACTGCACCTTTAAAACTGCACCTTTACCTGTCACCATAGTCTGGGCTCAGTTGGGTTTCTGGGTGAAAACATTAGACATGGGAGGGGATGGAGGAATGCTGACAATGCCATTTAATGGATTCATGGCGCATTAGCTAAGTCACACACAACATCGAAGCACAAGTACAAATACTCAATGGCAGAGTTGTATAGGGGTATGGCATAGTTATAATTCAAATACTCGTCCCGGCCATCAATCAGACGTTTGCTGACAAAAGTGAGTCAAAATGGCATGGGATCAAGTTCCCGGCCTGAAGTGTTGTCTCAGTTTATCCCTGCAGCTGACACTATACTGCTGTAAACACAGCTGAATGCAAAATAGCATTTTATGAGTTATGAGCACTTTGCTTATACACAGAACTTCCCTGTTTACTGTTTATTGATGAAAAAGGCCCACCAAGAGTCGGGGGGGGGTAACGCAATTTGTCAAGAAGTGGGTCATGACCAGGACAGCGGCCGGCCGTGTAGCCTGTAGAGGGAGAGGGACAAACTGGCTGTAATGAATTAATGTGTAAAAACAGATAAGCCGCTCTAGGACATAAACACCCGCGCCACCTCTCTCGCCCAGAATCGCCCGCTCTCTCTCAAACACAAACACACGACCACTTGGTCAGTCTCATTTTTGAAGTTGATGAAAAATAAAATGACTGTATCGTGCATAATTTGAGTGAGGGCACACGATGGTTTGAAACATGTTGACTATTTACAGTGATAAGTGAACAACCCGCTAAAAACAAAAACAAAATACACAGTGTGGATGCAACATGCAACTTCACCAATAGATGTCACCAAATCTTTCACACTGCACCTTTAACATAAAAATGCTTGTTTTACTTGGAACGCAAGTCAATTGTGGTATATAGTTAATACAGTGCATTGCAATACATATGCATCTTGCCATGTGTCGTTACGCGGTATTAACTTTTGGGAAATGCATCTTATCGGTCACTGGTCTGTGAGGAAACTGTCTGTCTACAAGCCAGGAAGCACTGAGCACAGCTTGGTTGGGATTGTGTGTGACGAGCGCCTGCAGAGTAGGAGCTTTCACAATAAAACAGGTTCCCATTCAGCAGGAACATCATTCAGCCTAATTAAAAGCACTTCTACGACTGTTTACTTAGATGCCGTGTGATCACATTCAACGGCAAAGCATTAATTCAATTTGTTTTTCAGGAAATGATGTTTAAGCCAAATTATGTGACACATGGACCTCACCGAAATGGTTTAAATTGCGATTACATGTTTTGTTTATTAATCAGTTATATGTGACAAGTCACCAAACTCCTTATCTGTTATTAAAAGGTATAGAGTATAGGATTGAATGACATCTAGTGGCGAAGTTGCAGAATGCAGATGAATGACAAGTAAGACTTAGAGGATGTTACTTTTGAATAAAAACATGGTGGTGTCAACAGTGAGGCTTCACACCTGATGCAGATATGAAGGCCTCGTTCAAATGGAAACAACAATTCATACATTCAGGGTGATTAAACTCTTTTTGCAAGTACAAACAATTATTATTTGAACTGAATCTCGCACACTGGACCTATCAGTATATATGTGAGGTAATACCTTTAAAAAAAATAACCTTGCCATTTACGTCCCATAACTGTGATGTTTTTTGTGGACGTGGGCACGAGATATTTAAAGCTGCACCGCAGAGTGTCTCACTTTAAGTCAATCACTTCATTCGGTTGACACGGTAATGATAGCGTGTCCTTCATATTCGTGGAGACAGACGGCGACATACTCAAAACTATAATCACCATCAGTCCTGTGCTTCACTGTCAACGCTCACTCCAACTTTGAAAGTTGGTGCTCAGTAACCTTTTCAAGGTACATGGTGTAACTTCTGCTTCCTCACACACGGGTGTCACTGACGCACAGAGTATAATTATAAACACAAACAAGCAAAGAAAAGCAAGGGGACATGCAGAGAGAGAAGAAAGGCGGTCTTGATGACAAGATTACTGTGGGTTTGTGACGGGTACCGAAAAACAATTTGAAAGAAAACATTTAATCGACGAGTAAACAGACAAATATGTTTTGAGCACATTTAATTGACTAAGAAGACTTTCTAAAACCATTTAAATAAATCAGCCTCTCTTGCGTCAGTGTTGCCAGGCAAGCCTCTTCACAACTGATTTATGTTACATTAAAAATATACAGGATAGATTGTATCGTGGATGTTCTGCTGATCAATACTTGTTTCAAATTGCTTTTCTTCACTGATTTATTGCTGATGACGAAGTAAACTGGGGGCTGGAGAAGGAAACGGATAAGATTTAGGATATTGGCTAGTTGTCCCACCACGGAGAAAATTCTGTGTTACAACAACAAAGGGGGAAACAGAGGAGGATTCAGCACAAAGTAACAAACGATGCAAATCTAAAAAAGCAAATAGACTTGATCGACTTGTTTCCACAAGCCATCTTGTTTACAAAGAAAAAAATATCTCATTTAAAAGTGAGTAAAAAAAGGATTCTTGCATTCATACAAAAAAAGACCCACTCAACAAATGCATATTACGCAAGATACCTAAATAAGCAAAACAATAAAATCTAAAATTGGTATTGCAAAAAAGAAACATTATAAAAGGGATAATTGAAGAAATGCCTTTTCAGTTCAGCACATCTAACATATACCAAGCACAGACAACACTGAAACAAATGAAGACATCATAGTTATTGTGTTAAACATATCTGTGAATCACACAATTATTACTGCACTGTAAAAAAGCTTTGCCAGACCGTGTTAATGCATGTGTCTTGGAGACAAGTTTGCCCTTCTAATCGCAAAAATGATATTTTTAGCTGGACTAACCCAAACGCTTAATTGATTAAATGTGCAAACTGGCCTCTGGAAAAGTAACATTACTAGAGTATTAGATTTTTATATGCTTGAAGGTTTTTAACCTAAGTGCCCACTGATTGGTGTAGGTCATGTATTGTTAAACACATTATTATGGGGGATTATGCGCTAATAGCTGCAAACAGATTAAGGATGTAACATGGCTCAAACTCCCCTCCATTGCCCCATACTGAACGCTCTGCTTCATTAGTAACGTGTGGTCGAGGCATCATTTGAACGAATATAATTACAGCCAAACAATACGTTTTCAATGCAATAATGATTTGGAGGTCGATTGCTTTCTCTTATGCACTTACAGATAATACTCACATCAAATAATCCCATTGTTAAATTAAAGTGTGTAGGGTATTGTGATACATAAGGATGAGGTTGCATGCTGAATACTATTCAGAAGACCTGTCCTTGTTAAAATAATAATATAACCGTCAAAAGCTCACTCCCTGTATTTATCAAAAACTCGATATTTTTCCTGTCTCTTTTGTCTTCACTGCTTCTTTAAAGTTTTGCCCATTTTTTTCCCCTTTATGAATCAGCAGGATGCTTTCCCCAGCACAATTACCCAACCATGACAGCTTATTTCAGCTTTGTATAACTCCTTACTCACACTTCTAAATATACCCATTACTATGCAGATTGCTACATTATCCTCTGTACAGAACACATTTCCAGAGTGAGATGTTGTGATTTTCTGCGTCAAAGTGGGAAGTTAAAAAGTTTTCGGTCAAGTGCCGTCATGCTGCTGCTGCTGCAACTATTCTCTGGCTCCTTGCAGAGCACATTCGTACAGTACCAGAGAAAACCTGACTTAACAGAACCTTCACCAGGTCTCACAGTGATCTCCATCCGACCTTTACTTTGTCTTTCGAGCTGCCGCATCTGATAAATAGCCATTTCAGCAGTCATAGTATGTGGTCTTTACGCCACAGTGAATATGACTGTCCTATTTCCACTGTGGCATCATCTGAAACCATCGGCGTCCCTCCTCCAGGTGTGGTCCCCTGATCCCAGTCCTGACAAAGACCTGTCAAACCATAGCTACCTCTGATCCCCCGGGCTGACAAGCGAATCCATCTTCACCCGCAGACCACATCCATGTCATTAGCACTCACCCTCTATCAAGGAGAATTGAAATATATATGTTAAAAACATCCTGACATTCAGGAATTTACCTTCAAGATAATACTTGGTTCTTTTGTTAGACTTGCTACTGTTGATTCAAAGATTAGACCACACAAATAAAAAAAAACAAAAAAACAACTTATTTCTCATCTAATGTTTTCTTTCTGATGCAAAATAATAGTCTTTGGAAAGTATATCTGCAATGATTTAATTCCATACAGTATATTTAGAGGGCAAACAGTTAGGTCCTGAATGTTCACACTCTACAACGGAGCCAATAAGCAGTGTCAGTTTCGCAGCACTAACAGGATTAAGCACCAAGACTTTATGTCTTTTACAGCCGCTGCCAGGCACAGGGCTGGAAATAATGGGATCAGTTTTGTAGCGGTTCATCATGGAGGAAACCACCTCTTCCCATGTTTGCTCATCGTGAAGGGCCCCGTTTCATATGGGCACCCTGGTGGTACATGCCTATAAACGGACAACCAAGTTTTGACAATGTGGAGGGAAAAAAAAAAACATGAAAGTCACTGCTGTGCTCAAATGAAGGTTTAACACATGTCATTTCACTAAGATGACTAAGTGTAATGTGCACACAGGTTCATGGACATGGGTGCCAGTCAATCACCCATGCATGGTTAATGGCAGCCCTGAGAGAACACAGGTCATAAATCCTTCATTAATTGGAGCCATCTCTTGATAACAGGGTGTGTGTGTGTGTGTGTGTGTGTGTGTGTGTGTGTGTGTGTGTGTCTTCAACCAAGTCTGCAAATCATGTTAAGTAACATTACAGATAGAAGATTTAGTGACATCTAGTGCTTGAGTAACATGTTGCAGCTGAATACCCATCATGAAGTCTGTCCATTCTGGTCTATAGTAAAACATGGGACCGTTCAACATAGTGGCCTCTATAAAGATAAAGGGTTGATTTGGTGGTGATAGAATGCATAGTAGGTGTTTATACACATAAAAATCTTAGCATTATTCATTCATTTTTGATTTTAGCACATGAAAATCAAAATAGTATCACGTAAATCATACTACGCACTCAACTCTTTAATGGAAATTGAGATTTTTAAGGTCCTATGAAGGACCTGTGAAAATGATGTGCTCCTTGAATGTGGTTTAACCAGCACAATTTTCTTTTCAGGATTTCACACAGAGGAAACGGCATAATCAACAAAGCCTCATTTATTGCGATATAAAGGCCCATGGTGGATGTAATATAAATAGATGAATGAATATAATTTATGAAATCCCAAAAATATGTTTTGTTTCCACAAACTATAAATACTGATCAACAATGCCTCTCTATTTCCTCCTGTTGTGCGAACTGAAGCCAAACAGTCTGGGCACAGTCTCGCTCCTTTGGAACCAGACTGTGAGCCGCACTGATCATAGTATGGCGCTGCAGGATTGAATTCAACCAATTGCTTGCTATTCATTTGAAGTAAACATTGTCTTGGGTCCATCACTGATGCTGAAATACAAGACATAATGTGTGTTTAATTTTCATTTTTTTGGGAAATCTGTTTCAATTAATGATCCTCTGTGACATTGCAAAGGTGGGCAATAAGTCTTAGGGCTCATTTACCTTCTGACTCATTTTGTTTATAAAGCTGTAAAAGCTCAAAATTTAAAGAAATTAGGGTTTCTCAAGCAAAATATTCCCATAACATGCATGTTGTAATAGTAAATTAAACATTTCTTTCCTTTTCTACTTGCAAAGTCTTATTTTGAATGGCTGGAGTCATAGTTTGAGTTACGCGTTTTGCTATTTTCCAATTAATTGTATTAATGTTTTATGCTTTAAGGATGTTTTATGACAAATTCCCATGTTCCACACCAGAGGTGCTGATCGTTATCACTCTAAAACTTTACATTGTCCCTTTTGCTTTCCTCAACAAGCTTATGTCATTGTGACACACTTCTGCCTCGCTAAAGAGTCTGATGGGTCGATGCAGGGGGTCACTTCCTCTAACTGGCTAATCAGAGCAGACCGGGCTTCTCTGTGAGGGAGGGGCAAGAGCTCTGAGGAGAATTCCAGCGAAAGAGTCGAAACAGGAGCTGGGAGAGTGGACAGTGTGAGGAAACTGCAGCTATTTCTAAGATCCTGAGAGTGACAACCTGTTTTAGTTGTAATGGTGATAATAATGTTTAACAATAAAAATGTCTCCTTTAATTGGCAAAGTAAGCACTATGTTTTCCGTCTTTCAGTAAAAGGAATAGCTTGTAGGATTTGTCTGCTGGTTTTTGCAAATACACAAAATTGGGCCATCCTCCCTTAACCAACAAAAAGAATGGGACGTGGTGTGTACAACATAAACTAGAGGCTACACCGTTGTATCTGCGTTGAGTAAACAGCACAAATGATATTTGAAGCAACATATGAAGCAATTATGTTTCTTGAGGAAAATCCTGCATACGATACCTTGACAACATTGTCATCCGCTTGCAACCATTCCCTCGGATATCACTAACTGTCATTACAAATTATTGGAGCAGCTTAGAGAAAGCATCATAGAGGTCTACTGTACATGAGAAGATTCTGAAAACAAGAGCAAAGGAAATTATTCCATGTTGTTGTATAGGGGAGAGGGGATCAAAGGTTATATATTTTTTTTTTTTCTGTCAACAAGGAGAGTGCAGATAAAGATTGTTTGTGC
Organism: Chascanopsetta lugubris; assembly: GCA_016785325.1. Classification (NCBI taxonomy): domain Eukaryota; kingdom Metazoa; phylum Chordata; class Actinopteri; order Pleuronectiformes; family Bothidae; genus Chascanopsetta; species Chascanopsetta lugubris. The sequence goes on from JAFBJT010108509.1 coordinate 23,488, forward strand.
CATCCAGCTGTATTTCTGCTGGTGATGACTCAGGGGAGATGAAGACATGATTCCAAAAGCAAAGACGAGTGGTCATTTTAGACCTTGTTAAGATTACACTGGTGAGATGTTTCATTCCAATATCAATAACTAAATCAATGAAACAGCACCATACAGTTTTGAAGTCCTGCAACATCCCCTGGTGGCACCATTATTATAATCATTAATATGCTAGTACATTTAGCACAGGAACGTTCTCATTGATTTCACTGTGGAACAGATTCCGCTGTAGAGAAAACACATAGCTCAAATGAAAACGTTGGTGCTTCAGTGGGATGAATCGCTGCTTTAAAAATGAATTTAAAAAAGTGTAATAGATGAATTTCTCACGGTAAAAAAGATTACAAAAATAAAAAAATACCAACAAACTCCACTTGTAATCCAACCATTTCACAGCCTCTTTATCACAATATCTGTCAGAATTATTCTTAAAACTCTTTTGGGCAAATGTGAAGAAATCATCCCCAAGGGCATACTTATTAGCCTAGGGGGGATGCAAATGAAAAACACTACCTGCTTGAGAGAGTGCCCGTGTTATGACTCCATTATACATGAAAGAGGCTGAGGGCTCTTAGAAGCCCCTTTTCAAAGCATGAAATCATCCCCTCACATCTTGGATGATGCCTGTGTTCACTCAGGTCCCAATTAACTGCTGTTTATTGTTTGTTCCATTTTTTTTTGCAAATAAAGAGAAAGTTTTTGCAGGTTGTCTGCTGTCTGCTTCATATTTGACACAAAACAAGAAAAAGAAGAAAAAACATGCGAATGAGGTTGATGACGGTGGTATTTAAAATTAACCAGAGAAGCTTTTTTCTTCACTAAGCCATAATGGTGTTTGTTTAGAAACCATCCAAGTGGATCTATTGTCTTTTCTGATTATATGAGTTATATCAGCATTGCCAGTTGAGTTTGTCTAAATTAGTTTCATTTACCCCGACTACAGTATACACTGTCATTTGTCTATGTATGCATGCGGGGCAAGTAGTAGTGCACAGAGCCAAAGTAGTGGAGTGTATTACATGTCTGCAAAAGTATTGATTGGATCATCCGATTGGCTGAAAATGAGTGGAAACACAGCTACAGTATTCAGTTATTACAAATAAGAAAGCTTGACACAGTAACGAAATGTGTTAACAAAACCAGGAATTCACTTTTTTCTTCCAATAAAAGATGTTAGGATGGGTTTGTGCATCAGTAGAGCCTCTGCAGCCCTTACTATAAGTGCAGAGTGAGGTTAGAGGCAGCTTAGAGGTGGGGGTGTGATCCTCCCTGGAGTCTTGAGTGAAAACAGGAAGAATGTGAAATGCATGAGCGAAGTTTCAGAAACTCCGTACCAGGGTGAGTCACTATCTGGGGAGTTTTATTTCACTCCAATGGTACGTACTACTAAAGTGATGTTTGGAGCCTGGTTTGGAAATAGAAGCCATAGGTGATGCCATAATTAAAGTGGAGGGATCGTAGACCAGGAAGGAAGTGAAGGAGAAATGGTGGGGTGAGCACAGCTGGACCACAGGGCTCAGACAGACGGTGCAAATCTGATGCAATCTCTTCTGCACGAGAGTGAGAGAGAGAGAGAGAGAGCGAGAGAGAGAGAGAGAGTGTAATGATGTTTTCCATTCTAGTGCCATGCAAGAATTCTGCAGATATCAGTGTAATAATAATAATAAGGGTGGTCTTGAAGCACCCACCCAAAAGTCTCTAGTGCATGCATCAACACTGTTGATCAGGTTTTCACCATCATGGCATCATGATGTAGGGCTAGTACTGGGATGAGTTCACGAAAGTTCATGCTGTCAGATTTTAAAGACTTAAGAGTCATTTTGATTGAATATTTAAGGCTTTCAATTCTTAGAGGGTGAAGTCTGGGATTATTGCTGGACAGCCGTGCAATTTTAGTGCACAACTGGTGATTTGATGGCATATGACAACTGAGGGGAGTTGAACTTAAAGTCATCTACAATCGCCAACTCTTCATGAGAACATGGCAACAAGCCAACCCAGCCTAGTGGCTGCCAACTGGCTGAGGAGAAGAAAAAGACAAGCAGGACCAAAGGGAGACTCACCATGGTCAAGATATGACCTTTAGCATGATGGTAAACCTGCCGTGCCTCTATAGTGTGCATGCTGCTTGACGATGGCACCACTGTGTATCATAATGCACGATTGTCCAGAGGCTGAATATTGTATGAAGAGTTGGCGTTGACAGCAGGTCAGAAGACAAAGAGAGTCAGGGAGGCATGGTCAGGACCAAGGGTCAAAGCTGTGAAAGCAGTTAACCTTTCCATGTAGGTGGTTGGGAGTAAAAACATGGAGACTGGCCAAGAGGCTGGCAGCATGCTCATATTACCATGGTAACAAGACAGATTATTCATCACCTGAAATTGATTTTTTTTTCTTAAATGTTTCAACACAAAAAAGAAGCACATTTTCTGTATTAAAGCAGAAATTAATTGATGTTTGATGTGTTTTTTTTTCTTTAATACTTTGGAGAATACTTATTCATATCCAATCAATAAGATGCATTATTGACATTCTTTTGGCCACCTGATGGAAATAAGCCTGCATTTTAAACTGAGGTCACTCATTTTGCCTGTGCTCCTGGTTTTTTGAGATGAAAACAAAAATCAAGATTCTCAGTGTAAAACCAAAACATTGTTTAATGCACAGATTCATTCAGCATATTTACTTAGTCTAACCCAAGGGTGTCAGACTAATTTCAGTTCATGGCCCAGCTTAATCTCAAGTGGACCAAACCAGAAAAATCACAGCATAATAATCTACAAACAACAAAATTGCAGTTAAAGTGTTTTCTGTAATTTCATCTCGGGGGCCGGATTGGATCCTCTGGTGGGCCAGTTTTGGCCCGTGAGCCATATGTTTGACACCCCTGGTCTAACCCCTGGTGATGTGTGAGACAGTTTTCCTTAATGCTTTTAGTAAAACCACAGCTAATGTGAGTCAATGATGCAATCTCATTTCAACTCAAACATTCACAGCAAATTGGCTGCAGCCTCAGAGAAGAATTTAATATCATGCATCAACCGAATTGAATGAAAATTTGCAGAGCATGACGTGCATACTGCAAGCGTTGCTGTTTTCTTAACCCCGATATTTGCAATGGGTGTCAACAAAGCCGCGGCTCCTCGCTGCTTCACCACCTCATGCGATCAGCAGATAACCATTCAAATACGTTTAAGTGTAATAAAAGCCATGCCATGTTCACAAGAAGAGACTGGTTTACAAGGTTACATTGTAATGAGTGTCTGTCTGGCTGGTCTCTCATCTGATATGTTCCTGTTGCTGCTATTAGAGGCCCAAATCATACTATCATTGTGTGCACAGGCGGAGCCAGCCCCATCATTAATACTCCTCTTATCACTGTGTCCAGCACGATTTTCATCCAAGGCTTTGTTATCAGCGAGACCCGTATCAAGCCATGTCTGTCTTGTTGGGACGTACAGCAGGAGATTTGCTACCGGGCGTGCCGTCTGTTAACTGTTGCCTCTTGGCCGAAGAGAAACCACAGCAACCTTGACACGAATGATTCAATGAGCGCGGTAATTGAGTGCCTTTCTCATTTCCTGGCAGCTACGATGCAAAACTGGTGGTGGGGGAGAGGAGAGATGGAGGTGGGGGGGGGGGGGGAAAAGGGGGGGGGGGGGGGGGGGGAGGGGGGGAGGCTTGGGGAAAAAAGAAAGGGAGGGGAGATGGGGGGAGGCTTGTGGACAAGAGAAAAGGAACTAAAGGTAGGAAGCAGAGATAGGAGTGAGCGAGGAGGATAAGACGCGGAGGGAAGGAAATAAGGAAGGCGAGTGAAGTGTGGGGTGGGGTGGGATGAGGAGAGGATCAGAGGCAGAGGACAGCGAGGAGAGAGATTGCATTAGCTCATCATCCCAGTGGGCCCAGCTGTGCTCTGAGGTTGACAGTCCTGAGAGCTCCTGTCCTTCAGCCTTCCCATGTGCCTGTAGCATTATCTCCTACTTATTATAGGGGAGCAAGGCATTCAGCGCGACAAATCACAGTCCTTTGTAAACTTGCCATTGAAAATATTTCGGATGTGTGCGATAATTCCAGGCGTGAACTCCATTAAAGTTAGCGATTCACTGAAACATCCGCCGGAATCTTCAATGTTGCAGTCGCAATAGTGGTGTGTAAAATTATTTTGTAATTTCTGGTGGTCATGTTCACTTGGACACCGTCACTTCCATGCTATTCCATTGAAAAAAGGAATACCATTATGTATTCATATGAGTATATGACCCCTCTTTTCCACAGCATGAACCTGATTGTTAAAGTTCAATGGCAAACCTGCAACTTGCAGGGCCATCAGAACTAATAATGCTCATTCAACAAAGAGCCATCAATTCACACAACGGGGCACCATCAAAATGTAGCAATAGTATATAAAACAATAAATATAGCCTCTTACATGCAACACCAGAATAAAATGATGCAGTGTTAAAAGGCAGTTCTGATGTAACAGAGCTAAACTGAAGTAATTAACATCAGTCAAAGGTACAGAATGTAAGGTTTGGTTACATCTACTGATGAAGTTGTATACTGTGTCCATCCAAACACAAGTTGTACATTTAAGGTGATTATACATTTGTAAAAATGTCTGTAGAATTGTTTTGTAAATCTGTTTCTATAATAGAAGTGATGAAAATTCACCAAAACCATACATACTGCACCTTTAATCAGTCTCTCTTGTCAAAAAGCCATGGATTCTCAATTAAATCAACGTACGACTTAATACTCAATGAAAATTAATACCAGGTTAAATATAAAGGTGTCAAGGTGTATGGGTGATGGCGTGAATGCAGTAAAATAAACAATCTGCTCACGTATATTAGTACATATTATATGAATGGATGTAGGTAATGGTGGGAGACAATATGTACATTGATTTTTGAATCAATTAAGATTGATCGAAACTGTGTTGTTATCAGTGCGGATCAGAGATTAACAGACATCAATCCAGTCAGAGGGAGGTTATAAGATGGTAGCTGATCACTTATTGAGCCGATGTAGAAAGGCATGAAACCAAGGTGGTGAATGGCGGCAAGCCTGATGTGAATTTCACTACATAGAGAATTCCAAACCAGAGTAACTTGGGTAAATTTCACTTTCACTGTTTTCAACCACAACAAACCATTTAAAGCAGCACTTATCGTTTAAAGTTACACTAAGACCGTTTAACAATGTGAGCAGTCAAAAACAAAATTATCTGGGGGGAAAAAAGTTGAATTTACAACTTTAAAGTAATAGTCCTTGTTTAATGTTAGCGCTCAAATATTGTGAAACTCAGCATGACACTGCTGGTGTTTCTAAACATCATAAAAAGTTTGGATTGTGAAAGTGTCATATGGGAATCTGGTTATGAAAATCTATTGTCATGATTTCAAAGCTGGTTTAGAAACAATATGTTGGATTGGTTCGGTGTTCACTCACCACTCTGCACGACTGATTATTCCGGTCACCGGCAAATGAAAGCATCCCTGAGTAATTTTCAACTGTTAATCTGACTGGAACACATTGCTGATGTTTACTCTAGTTTTATCTTAGCCACTTCAGGGATACACTTCAGAGTGGAACAGAATGGGGTGCTGAGCAGCTAGAGGACTAGAGAGCATTTACAGTGGGGAATGACAAAGTATGCCATTTACAAAATCTGTCAATATGCATGAGATTGGCCACCATGACAGTCAGTAAATTACTTTATTGAAAAAAATTTAAAAAATTAATTTGTTATATTATGATTGCGGGAGGAGTAATGAAAGGCACAGTTTTCTGTATCACAAAGCCATTAATATCTGGATACTATTTTGAATGGCGGAAAAATGTCTGCAAAATATGAATACTCACAGATGTTGTGCAATTAATTGAACATTTGTGAAATGTTCCATTCTTTTATATCACATTAAATCATCTCACACATCCAAGGCGTTCCTGTAGATTTTTGTCCAATCTCACCATCTATAGTGAAAGCGGTAATTACAACGGATGCCACATGTTGGTAAACAAAATTCATACATAGTTAATATTCAGCTTTTCAAATATAATTTGAATAAACGTCCATTATTTCTATGATGATAAATGAGCACATGCCTGCATCAGTGCATTTGAGTGATTAGTGACTTTTTTTTCCTTTTAACATATTTTCTTTCCAAGAAAATTAATTAACTTCAGTCCTTATTCATTAGAATACACAGTTAATTATTTCGCTCTTCTAATGCAACATGAAGAATAGATAATAAATAGGCATACATCACATTCAATTACCAGCAAGCCCAAATAGGGAAGTTGCACTTATACTTGTGACTTTCAATCTTCCCTCAGACTTGGAAATAATACATTCATATTTTACAGTTAGGTTACTTCAGCATATTAACATGAGTCCGGATATGTTCACTTATGCCAGAAAAAGAGAGTAAATTATTCTAATGATAGACAGAAATGTGTCAATGAGTCTCTGTTTGTACGTCTGTTTGAAATTGTCACCCCTCAGGTGGGACCTGTCACGTTTCACTATTTAAACCAGGGGGGTGAAAATTACAAATGTCAACAAATTTCAGGGCAAACTAAGTTTAGTCTGGAGCCAAGTCAAAACAGAAGAGGGTTAATTGCTTGAACTGTGTTTTGTTTTGTTTGGGAGTGTTTTGACTCCGTTCACCAAAGCAGTCTGAGGCCAAGAGAAGAATTGACAAGCACGGCTAAAAAGAAGAAAAGTTTGTGCTGACTCAAATGAAGCTTTCTACTATATGATGCCATGAATATGTTAAGTGTTGCTGGTGTGTTGGTGGTATAATTAAAATGGTTTAATTAAGATGGATGTCTGCAACATGCATATTTTGCAACCCTGCAGTGCATTCCTGATGTGTGACAGTAATTCACTCTGCCAGTGCCGCCACACAGATGACAGGTGGGGGGTGGGGGTGGGGGGGGGAGGGGGTGATGATGGGAGGGGGAATATTTCCCAAGAGGAAATGCCACCTCCTGCTTCCAGCTGCCTTGTACGGTAAAAGGAATACCCTGCCCTCTCTTATAAAAGTGGACAGCCTGAGATTGCACATGGAAACTATGCTTGCTCCTCCATGTTTTGCAGCCCCTATGGTCTGTCTGTTATTGATTTGTACAGGTATTCATATCATTTCAAGAGCTGTGGTGTCAGAGATAGAGGGGAACAAAATCAGGAAGCCTGCAAAAGTGTAATTTAAAGTTCGACTAATTCACGTTCCCATTTTGTTCCTGCCTACGATTTTTAGCCAGGAGACAAAACTAAAACACAACTCAAGTTTGACTTTGTCTTAGCAGGATAGGATACATCTTCTATGTGACACGTCTCTGAGCCAACCTGACATTAACCCAAAATTCATAAAATTCATACATTGGAAGTGACAGGTATTAAAATATGAATATAACAGCTGTAGCGACAGTATCTTCTGAAAAAGCAATAAGAAAACACTCACCCTATCAAACATTCTGCAGATGGTACCAGCTTTTGTGTCATGTGTGTAATGTTTCTGTGAGTTGGAATATGACGATGCGCATGTGCAACTTCACGTCAAACACAATGACAAACTCACGCAGTAGCCTATACTCACACTGATGCAGGAGAATAGTGTCGGTTTTTTTTGGAAAACACAAAGAAAATGAATCTGGCTCTGGCATCTGGGAGACAATGTTATTCAAGTTCCTGCATAATTCAAATCTAAGATAATGAAAATCAGGAATGGTTCATCCACTAATCACATTTCACTGGAGGAATCTGCAGTTTGGGCTGTGTGCCAATGGTGATCCATGCGGTCACAGACAGTATCGTGTTTGAATTGAAGTGGCATCTAGGAGTGAGGCTGCGGGAGACCTATGGTCCCTTCACACAACACAAACAGTGTTCAGATGGACACTGTGTCTGGGCTTATGTAAAACCACGTGGCTTCTAATGGTAATTTAAAGGGTTAACTCTAGTGTAGTGAAAATAACAATGTGTGTACATGCTGGTGATTTTGCACTCACGAAATATAAATATTTAATTTCTTAAAATGGAAATAATTGAAATTTTACACTTTCTACCTTTGACCTACAACAAAAAATAAAGAGATATTTAAAGTGTAATTAAAATCAGTCACAAGAGAAAAAAAACAATAATGATTATCTCGTTAAGGAAAACTATCCATAAACAGAGCTGCATGAAATTCATCGTCCGATTTTTTTCACAGTCAGAACAGCCTCATAAAAGCATCACAGCAAATCTAGTCGAGTTGAGAGATTTCATTTCACTCAGAACCACAGTTCTCGCGTTTGTCAGGCTATTATGTCACGCATCATGACGGCGTAATTATCGCCTCGCGATAAAAACTGGATGTAAACATACCTCAGAGTGACAACGCAGAAGTGATGCATAACATGGGCTGTGTGTACGCGAAAGCATAAAACAGTAAATGGGTCAGTGCGAATGTGTGTGTGAGTGTGTGTGTGTATGTGTGTCTTCTGTGCTTGAGTGTGTCTCTGTGCATCCATTCTCAGGCCAGACCGTCTGACTCAGCCGTCTGTCAGCAGGCAGATGGGAGACATAAAAAGCTCCATGCCTTGACAAGGTAGTCTGTCAAATTTAGGGAGAACAGTCACAAGGGTAATGTTTTGACAAGGCATTAAATGTCTCCTTTGCAGACGTCCTGCATGTCATTCCGTTATATTGATGTACAGATACAGATGGCTGTATAATGCATGCCTGTAGGGACTGTGTGTGCTCATGTCTTGACATCTCTTATCATCTGGCCCATATTCACCTCCCCCCGATAATGATTTCAACTGTGTCAGTCTGACTTTTAGACGTTGCCGCGTAAACGTGGTGGTAAAGGTACGATAGAAACGACTCCCCACGTCTCTGCTGCCCAATTTCTTCTCATTACGTGCTGCTAGACTATATTTGATTCGTTTCGATAATTCATACATGCCCTGTTTTCCACCATTAGTTGCCTGTTAAGGAGCTCACGGCACCCAACTGTGTTATGCTCCAGACCTTGATTTGTTGCATCATCTCTCCCACGGTTTCCTCGCACCCGACACTCACGGGTTCATTTCGTATACCGAAGCCTGTCAGAGTTGGGATGGCTCAATTCAGGGTGAGACAATTATTTGCAGTCTTTGCCACAGGGCATGCCCTGAGCTTCAGCAGACCTTTTACCCGATTTCTATCCGTAATGATCTGTTTGGTTACCAGTGTTTTTTTCCTGAAATCATTTGAATTAGTGGACACCACCTGAGGCGATGCCTGCAGTAACAAGTTGGATTGCTGCTGCCGTATAAACATGTTTACTGTAATGCTTTCAAAGTGATTATTATATATATTGAACAGGGCCACCAACAATACTGCAGTTGCCAGAGCCATCATGACTATAGAATAAATTGTTGACTTTTGACAGCATGTGCAGTGTGTCACATCCCAAAAAAAAAACGTATATTACAGTTTATAAAAGTTTATTTGTAACTAGATGCAGCAACACAGAAAGCCTTTAAATGAACTGGCTGGACTCCACCACTAAGGTTGTGATGTTTGTTTCCTATTCCCCACCAATCAGCCCTGACATATCCAGGCATGGGTCAGCTGTCCAACATTTCCATCTCTTGATTCAAGCATAAATGACAACACAATCACAATGTTGTTGTGTATGCAAATCAACAAATTGAGAAGTCAACAAACAAGACAAATATTAAGTGAAGCATTTTTCATGGCTGTGTTGCTTTTCCTCTACACCACCTTCAAACAGCTTTGTTTACCGTCATTGGCTCATGTGGTACCAAACAGTCTAAAATCTAAAACACTTCTTTGCTTCATCTTTTTTCACAGCCATCCCCTGCACACAAAAGTAAGCCTTGATTGTTTGTTTGGGTTTATTTAAGTTGATGAATTGAAAGCAAAGATGTTTCCCAGTCAAAAGCAAAACTGCATATTCGACTCTGCTGCTGTGTTGCTTCATATTCATGCACAGGTCCAAAGGGTGTTGGCCAGGGGAGCAAATGCCTCCAATTCCCTGAGGGTCTCATGGAAGGATACCCTTCAGTCCTCCCTTGATAACACTCAGCAGGTTGAGTCAGCATGTAATCATGTGATTACCTCTTCATCTTTAGGGGAGGAATGCACAAGGGTGTGTATGCAAATGTGGCAGCTGTTCCAACTCGTGTCAGTGAGGGACTGTGAATTTATTAACGTGGAACATAGCGATGGTTTCGGAAAGCTGATCATGTATGCATACAGGTGAGGTATTTGTTGTTTTAAAGTTAGCGCTTCCTTCATGTGCAATGCAGTTCTTAAACTTAGTCAGTGTGCTGATGGCCATTTGAACGACATACATTTTATTACGGTCCAATGAATTTTCTTATAATTTCCCAAAAATGGTTGTTTGCAGTAACACAAAATTACTTTCTACGTTTCTATAATTCCCTTAGCAGACTCTTTCATCCAAAGCGACATACAACGCTAGCAAAGATCTAGACAGGAAGAACAGGATATAAATATCGGTCTATCAGTAAATACAAGTCTACAAATATAAATCTACAAGAGCAGGATCAAAAACCTTGTGTTGGGCCAGGATCAGACTAAACTGAATTCATACATGGTCGACATCAGGGCTGTCAAACACATTTTAGTTCAAGGGTCACATGCGCCACAATTTGATCTCAAGTGGGCCGGACCAGTAAAATCATAGCATTATAACCCATAAAAGCAAAGTGAGTATATTCTAACAATGCTCACGTTTGATAGAAGTGTCTTTGTACGAATCATTATAAAAAACCTCCAGAATGAACAATTTGCTGACTGCAACTTTTACTTTTTTCTTCTTAATTGTAGTTTATGTCTCTTTTGTAATTTTAACACTTTTCAAAGTCGTCCCGCAGGCCAGATTGGACCCAGCACCAACACTGCTCTTTGAATCATCCTCTCCCTGACTTCAGAGCGCGTTCTGCTGGCTACAGTGAGGCTGTGCACAGAGACACACACACACTCAGACAGCATTTTGGAAGTGATTTGTTCAAAAGTGAAAATCTTGTGGGCCTTGAACAATCTGAACTGAATCACTCCCTGAAATAATCCATTAATTTCTCTGTTCTGCTGAGCTTTCATTCGGTTGCGGTGAATACGCAGAGATTCTGAGAGTAATGAGCATATCATACTGGGAAGTCGGCCACTGAGCGATAGCCGGACACGTGAACTGCTGGAATCAGGCTTGACAAGTTAAAGAGTAAAACTTGAGTTGAGAGTTGATAGATTAGATAGGTGTGTACGATTTCAGCCGTTTTTGTCACCTCTAAAAATAGTACAATATCACTTACATGCTGATATTTTCCTGGATGTATAAACACCTACATGTTTTAAACTTGAATGTGACTTAAATGAGCCCATTAGTGTATATTTACATGAGGAGAGGGTCCTCTCTCCGGGTGCCGCCATGTTTTTATAGTTGCCCAGAGTCCATGTTACTCATCTGAAACACCATTGAGATTTGATGACAACTGAAGTCTACCATAGTTTCTCCTGCATACTTGGAAGGGTGAAGGTGAGCTGAGGGATAAAACATGCAACTTCACCACTAGATGTCACCAAATCTTATATATATAAATATTTGGTGACAAATTATAAAGTGTATACTGTGACTGAGACTGATCTGCTTGGGTTTCAGTTTAGTAAGAGCGACAGAAAAGTTAAAGCTTCGGCCTCTTACCAGACATAAGTAATTCTAGCCAGTCACGGCAATGAAAGAAATGGATGCATTCATCACTCCCATAGCAGCTATGACAGTAATGTATAGATTAGCATAAATAATATTTTCCTAAGTCCAACACGGAATTAGTCTAATTAATGCTGTCAATGGTTAAGTGGAAGGTTGATTAATTTATGCAGATTAATGCTGCTAAATGAAGAATGATGGCGGTGTTGTGTTGTTTGCCACATCCATGTCAATAAAGGAGACCGCGCCTAAGGGAACAGGAACATGTCAAGAGAAAAGAAATGAGAAGCTGCATATGAAGAACAAGCAGTGGAGAAGGACACAACAGCCTTTTTGTTCACACTGAAATCCAGACTCTTGTTGTTCAGCCCCTCTTACATTTCACCATTTTGTAAACAGCGCTAATAGCCTTGGGCAATTACTCCATCATTATTGTATTGGTTTGTTATTATGCCACTCACAGTGTGACATGCGTTGTGACGCTCTAAAACAGTGATTTGTTTAAGTGTTAGTGTGCACCACACTTTGGGGACAACCAATGTGTTTCAGAGGAGATGCAAAGAGAGAGATAAAGAGCCAGGGCTACCTATATCCTGCTATAACACAAACCTTGTTAGATCAGGATTCAGTCAACACAAACCAAAGTATGCTGTTAGTCAAACACAATTACAGGAAATATTTGTCAGTTCTATATGTTCAACAGAAACTGTGGCAAAGTTATTTCTACTTTCTATTTTGCTGTGAAATGGCGTGAAACACATGAGGAAGAACCTGTTGAGTCTAAGAACAGAGGAGTCTAATTGACTAATGTAATTATGATAAATATTAGAAAATAGGAAGTGGGTCAATTAAAATGTTACAGTAACAGTAAGTGTGAGAGGCCAGGATTTGAGAGTTATGCCACTATGTCTCAATCCAGCTCGTTAAGATTTCATTTGTAACACTGCAGATAACTACCCGAATTAAAAGTGCAGCATGTAAGATTAAGTTTCCAAGTACTACTTCTGTCTACAAATATTGAATATAAATAAGTGACGTTTTTTATGTGTTTATAATCACCTTGATGATCAACTTTCATGCGAGGAGCAGTCTTTTTCATGGAGGTCACCTTTCTGTAGTTTTACAGGAGCCCAGAATGGACACGCTAAATTGAGTTTTAATACAAGTGAAGGCTATCATTTGCTCTCCTACATGCAAGAGAGGAGAGGAAGGTTCAGCTAAGGGGTATTAAGCTGTAGCAGACGACCCTCCAACTAGTTGACAGAAAATTCTTTAAATTCACAAAAATTCTGCACAAGACCCTTCCAAAACTGCAATGTAGGAATATCAGACTACATTACATTTCCTGCATTTACTTGTACTTTTTCTCTTACTATTTCCACTTGATTGGCTTGTCCATGAAGTAACAGTGCTTTGCTTTACTCCTCCCAGTCGTGACTGTGCAGCTCATCATAGGTTTTGCCTTGAAGTTGAGCCAAATGCAGTCACTTCTCACCTGCCCACTGTTATTCTTGGGACAGGCCAAGCAAATTGAATCTGCCAGTCAACTGAAGCACTGCTCTTATCTAATCTGACCTGTAATACGGGCCAATGCCTTTTTGCCTCTGCATAACACCCACTCCATGTTTATAACCCCCAAAGGGTAACGGTGATGTATTGTCATTTCACATATTCTATACCAAGGCAAACCCCACCTCGAGCTTCCCTTGTCGGTTGCCTCCTGTTAGGAGTCAGTCTGTCAGAAGGAGTTCTCTCTGGGGCACCGAGACTAAAGTTCACATTACTCATATAATCACAAACGCTTACTATGTAAATGCACATGTAACCGATCACGGTGAGCGAGGCCAATGAGATACGGAAATACATCACAGCCGGGGACTAATGCAATTCTGCTTAAGTCAGCGAGGGAGATGTTAATGCTGCTGTGAGAATTAATGGAAGTATCAGCTTACAAACATTTTGTGATACATTATTGGGGCTCCGAGCAAACCTGCTTCTCGGGGGTTGTTTTTCGGTTGCGCAAGCCGCAAGGGACGCACTTCCTGTTTTAATTAGATACCAGATAAGCAAATAGTAACTCTGATAAACTGTAGGCTCTGTGGTCAGCTGTTTCATATATATATCACTGGTGCGGATAATTCGAATCTAGTAATTGAAACTAAGATATGATTAATTGCAATGCTATAAGAAATGATCGTATGAACTTAAGCTGTGTGTCTTGATCAGTAAATATGTAGAAGAGGTTAGAAAACATTGGGTTCCCCCCAAAAAAGACGTCATTAGTTCAAAAGAGCGAAACAATGGACAGTGATGGCTAACAATGTCAGCCTGTATTAGAAAGCACAATTTAGTGGATGACTGTGTCATGTAGATTCATATCACGGATACACATGCAGCGACCTCCAGTGTAGACGAATGATGACAATAAAGAAGTGAAAAACGTGCAGTTTGTACGGTGGCCACTTGAGGCAGGCTCCAAAAGGGAGTAAATCCCCATAGACTTCCATGTTAAAATGACCAAGGTGAATAAAAAATGTTGACACCTGCGCTGACCTGGCCCACTCACAGCTCTGTCTCGTCTCCTTGCCCATTTTTGGATGAACTAGGAAGTAGGAGGAGTTAGGCACTGGCAAGATGGCAACGAGCGCTTCAAATTTAGCTTGAAAAGCACTGCAGAAACCAATGAGTGACGTCATGGATGCTATCCATCCTTATCTACAGGGCACACCATCTCAATAGCTTCTCAATGGGAACTGTTGAATCTGAGTACCACAGTAGAAACCATGATTCCATTCTGTCTGTGAAGGCCCTCAAGGATGGAGATCAGTTTCAAAGGCAGGTAAAATGCATCATCTGGCATGATATCTGTAGTTGGCATCCAGCACATCAATGTCACAGCAGTTAATGTCATCCGGCATCACACAAACATACAAACACCACCGCCGCTTGGGTCACAGCAGTCAACAGTGTTCCACCATATTGCTGATTTGTTGAATGAGGCAGGAACTGGAATCACAAAGATCTGAGTAAATTGGGAAGGGAGACAGCGGTATCATGAACTGTCTGCATCTCTGCCAATGGTGTTGGCTCATTCACGGCTGACTGCTGTCGCATGAGCAGGTAAACAAACCTGCTTTTCACAGTCAGAAAAATGTGAGGTATTTAGTGAAGCCAGTCGCTTCACCTGCAATACAGAGGTATAAACGGGGCAACCTTGCCCTTTCACCCAGTGTCACAACTAGAATTGGCTCTCAACCCTGCTAAAACTGTTGTTGTTGTTAGAGTTAGGCTTAGGATGCTTCAAATGTGATCATGTGTAAAGCAATGCTTTGAAGTGAGAAGATGACAGTATGATTATTAGCACTCTTTACGTTCCTTATCCTATCTTGTAATGCCCAGAGCCCAGATGGTCTTTGCAAGGCCCAATGATCTGCTGATGTGTCCTATACCATTTCATAACAGTGGTGAGCAGATTGTCATGTGGACCGATGGGTTCTTCGTTCGTGATGTGTTGAGTATGGGAGATACCCAAGAGTCTTCTGTAGCATCTAATTTCTCGGCAGCTCTGTTGTCAGGGACCAAGTTTCACGGAAAGATTGGGACAGTGTGAGCGCAGTCGTCTCACTTTTTATCGTAGACTGATGTTCTTGTCTGTCCATATGGGCGTGAGCTGAGCCAGGGCCAGGGATTTCCTGCCTGGATCCCTCATTGGACACGTTTGCTCCAAGGTATTTGAAGGTGGACACGCTTTCAAGTGCCTGGCCGTTGACTTTGATGTCAAAGCTGATACCATTGAGGTTTTTCAGCTTTGATTTCCATGCCATATGCTCGAGATGTAGTGTCAGGCCTTTCCACTATAGGTTGGGTATGACCTTAAACTGGATCCAACCTGGAGAGAGATAGGTTCCACCAGGATTTATTGCCTAAGACATACTACATGATGATGATGACGACGAAAGCTTTATGTTCCAAGGAAAAGCAATTACACAACATTCTACCCATCAAGCCTGGTTGGAATTTCCCACCAAGAAACCCATATGATTTTTACAAGACAGCAAAGATTCGGGGATAGAGAAAGAAATATTAAGCCAGTACACAGTGGCTTTTTGTTGTGCAATTAGTTAATTTTGTTCCTTAGCGACCTGACATTTAGCAGAGAAGTTGCAGGTACTGGAAGATTTTCACCTTGATGTTTCTATTCCTCATGCTCTTCCCCTGGAGCATCTCTCTCTCTTTCTCTCTCTCTCTCTCTCTCTCTCTGCTGTCTTCAAGTGTCTCTGAAAGATTTGCTGAGGACTATTTTAAGGGTCTCACTGGACACTGGGAGTCCAGCCTGAGATGCAGCTAATTGCACCTTGACAAGAGTGTTGGTCCAAGTGTGTGAAATGGATGGAGAAGTCAGTGATGGAAAAGAAAGAAGAGAAAAACAGTTCTCGGAGCAAACAACAATAATCATGTATGAGTCATCCAGAGAGCGTGGTAATTATTAGGTGATTGATGTTGGATCACTAGAGGTCTACTGCTGTAACACTCTCTGGCACTGACATATAAATTGTATCTTACACACTGACACTTTAGTTTTTACTAATGTACATGAAAAACAGGCATTCAGGTACATTCATACATATGAATACAATAAATCACCATTGCACCAACACAGGGAGATAAATGAATCTACATAAGTGAGGGGGGGAAAGGAGCAGAGAGGAGAACAACAATAAAGGTAATGAATAAGAGAAAAAGAAAAAAAGAAAGAAAAGGGAGTCAGTATAAGCTCACATGGCAAAGTGGTCAGACAGGGCATTGTAGCATGCACAATACACCAGTTGGCGTATGTGTGAATGTGAGGGTATGTGTGTGTGCACTAAGGTTCATCATCTGTGGGCCACAACATGAGCAGGAGGGCACAGCCCCACCGAACACCCCCCACCCAACGGCGAACCATATTTTAGCTGCACACTGACACTAACATACTCACGTTGCCATATGACTCAAATGTCAAGTTGTAATGTTTTTTGATAAAAAAAATTCTATGTTTTTAATGTTGTCTTAGTACATACGATAGTTTGGGCCAAATACAATCATCTTAAAGTGATAGTATGATACTTGGGCAGGAGCGCTATAAAGCATTTTAGGGAGAGAACGTGACCAGCTTTTGTGGTCACTTTTCCATCACCTCACCTTTTGCAAATAACTAGATCTTTGAATTACAGTGGAAAAACAAACTGACCTTGGAACCACTATCTCTTTTGGCTGTGCACCCACGAGATATTGGCGTCATTGAGAAGACTAAATGCTCTTGCAGATGAAAGAAGGCTCCGGTCCTTGGCCAAATCATCTTAGCCGTGTGACCATAAATGTTTCCCTGGCAAGATTGAAAAGATTACCAACTCCATTGATGTGCGCCACACATTCATAATAAATACTGTATATTTACTTTGCTCATGCGCCTGTGATATTGATTTGTTCGCTGCAGCTCGTAAAATACAGCCATTAACCACCATATATTTCTTTTCGATTTCTTTTCAACACTTTAAATGCCAACAATTAGGTTTCACTGTGGAGCTGTGCGCACACACAAACACACGTATACAACGTGACAAAAGCACATTTTCTCTTTGTAAGAAGTCCACTAGATTTGCATATTGAAAGGGGGCAGTGAGCTGCAATCCCACTGGTCACTTGAAGTGCGAGAGTGGATGCATCCTATCGTCATTTGAGAGCAGACAAACTGATATGTCCACTTATGATGGGATCACCTGAGCTATGTGTTCACGCCAGGTATATGAAGAGGACGAAGGAGAGGAGAGGAGGATTGTATCTCTGCTGCAGGCAATTTCCTCAGTGCTCCACATGAGAGAGCTGTGTAATATCTCTGGCATTTTTTCTATTATGTGTGTCAACACTGTACAGTTCACTGAGAATATACATTATATGTAAAATGATTTATTCAGTTCAGCAGCATCCTTGTTGAACTCGTGGTGATGGATAGCGATAAAACAAGGAGCCGGGTAAAATGCAGCAGATTTCACCACCCAAGGTTATAGCTATCGGCAACACAATGTGACACAATGCAGTAAAGCTGCAAGCAGAGAAAGGGAACATACAAACACAACATTCTGGCCATAACATCAGAGTGTTATTTTTTTTATATTCTTTGTAATATATATATATATATATATATATATATATGTATATGTACACAGGTTTATCCTTCACTGTGTGGTTTTGCCAAAAGGTAGAGGACAGGGTGGCGAGGTGTCATGGAAATCAAGTTCATTTTCATAATTGCAAGAACAGACGAAGGCAACCTTGAGCTATGTGCAGGTTTTTATGCCGTTCCTAAAAACTACACCCAAAAAATGATTTATGGAGGGTGTTAAACTAAGCCCTGGCATCACCATCAAATGCAAATTCAATCCGAGCACAGTGAATGGCTCCGAGTGCTCTCTGTAATTGGGTGCAGTGAATGAACTTTGCTCACTACCCTCATTGAGAGTGTGTATGTAAATATGGGGTTTTGTTAAGCAGGTTCCAACAAAGACCAAGTTTCCTCCAACATGGGAACAATGTCATGTGTCCCGGGGACGTGGAATGAGCCAAAACACTGAAGTGGATGGAGACAGCAAAGTTAAAGATGCAGTGTGTGATTTTTGTCACTTCTAAAACAATTACATAACAGCCACATTTTCATTCATTTATAATCACCTCAATGTATTTATTTTTCCTCACTACCCTTAAATGAGCCCATTAATGTATATTTACATGAGGGGCTGCCATGTTTTCACAGTAGCCCAGAGAGGGCTTACCAAACATCTTTTGAGTTTTAATGACTATTGAAGTCCATCATAGGTTTTCCTGCATGCTCAGAAGGGTGAGGGTGAGGTGATGGATACAACATGCAACCTCAACTCAAGATGTCTCCAAATCTTACACACTGCACCTTTAAGTGATGAAAAAATATCCCACTATTTTCTAGCAACCAACAATGAACACAGGGACATCGGAGCACTCACCTCATTTCATGTCAGCCTCAATTTTCAGACAACACACAGGACTGCATCATCCTCGAGGCCTCGGATGGCTTCAGGTCACAGCACAAACAGTGTCATATATGAAGCACTGTAATTGAATAGCTGGGTCGACGGCCTTTTGGGAGGGAAAAAAAAGAGTATTGAACAAAACAGCCTCTGGTGACTGAGTGATTTCCTAACTTACACATGACTGTGTTGTGTTAGTACCGACACATGTTTCTCTGAGTAACAACAACCTATAACCAGTGTAAATTAAACACCCATGCTCAAATGTGATGTTAAAGGTGGGTGTCCACTATTTGTTTGAGTTAAAATGATTGAACAATGTATGTTATAAATCATAGTGGACTGCTTTTTCATGTTTTTTTCTTTTCTCCGATGATACAATCATCCGTTGTTTGGATGCACTTAAAGGTGCAGCGTGTACGATTTTGGGACATTTTTGTCAATTCTAACTGTACAGGGGGAAAAAACAAAAAATTAAATACACATTTTTACTAATGTATGATCACCTCGATATATGATGTTACATTTCCTTAAAATAAGCCCTTTAATTTATATTTACCTCATGGGGGCCGCCATGTTTTTACAATAGCCCAGATTGGACATACTAAGCATCTTTTGAGTTAGAATGACAGCCCAGGGCTACCATTGGCTCTCATGGATGCTTGGACGAGAAGGATGAGGTGATGGATGGATACAAAATCTAACTTCACCTGTAGATGTCCCCAAATCATACACACTTCACCTTTTAAGGTGCATCTCAAATCCACTTCTAGGGATTTAAGCTCTGAACCAGTGTCCACTGGTATTCCACAAGTCCTAAATGAACCAAACTATTATCTGACTCTTCTTATTGTGTCCCAGTCATTGATTGATTTGTGACAGCTGGCAACCAACAGCAGCACTGACAACAACATGCTGTATTGATTATCTATTTTGTCTATATTTCACATAAGTGAATTCAGATTTCATTGTAGCGCGGCCCCTCCCTTTGCTCTCTCTCACAAATAAACATTGATGAGTAACTTGTTTGTATTGGACTTTCTAAAAATAGCAGAAGGTTTGGTCTCTGCAAACAGTCCTCGTGTTTGTGTTGAAGACCAGGGAAGTGAGATCTGACTGAGGCACAGAGATACACGACCTGTAAATGGTAAATGGAGACCAGGTGCCAATAAACAGCTATGCATGAACCACAGGGGATGGATTGTAAAGACTTGCGTCAACGCTGACTAAATGTGTACATTGGACTCGGTTTGTATGCACCAACTGCAGAAGGTGCTTCATTCTCCTCTGCAGCAGAGACGTTGCAGCACTTTGGGGCAGAAGGAGGCCAGGAAAAGAACAACTGACACAAGGACATCTTGTAAACCCCGCCGTATGTAGATCGCTCCACCTTTAACGCATACAGACAGTTGAGTGTAACACTCCTATTTCAAACTTTAAAAAAATCTATCTATACCTTGCTTTTTTGTGCAATGTCGCTACTTTTACATTCTCTTTTGCCATACTGATTCATAGCGTTTGGTAAGATATCTTAAGGTACTGTGTGTAGAATTTACTCTCCAATCTGAGTTGCATGTGTCACCTGTAAATCCTTCAATTCATTCTTCCCTGTCATGCATGCATGTCAGTATTCACATAAAACTCAAAACCGGTTCAGTTTGTCCAGTCAGGGCTGTTATAACATGATGTCCTCTGTTGAGAGGGCCTCATGAAAAATATACTCTTAATATACTGTACTATATATTAAATCTCTACCAATGGAAATGCCCTTTTTAGGACAGGGCTGAAAATAGGACACCGTACCTTTGTGTGAAATTGTATTCATCTCACTTTAAAGGGTAGAAATCCACAGAAATCACAGCATGTCACTTAAAGTGCATTTGCCCTTGACAAAGAGCAAAACAGAGACATTCACCAAATTCAACCCAAGGCTGTTTAATATGAGGTACTCAGTCCATCCTCCGACCATTCTATCTCCACTTCTACCATCACAACACATGGCTCGGTCTGGCTGTTTTAGTTTTGATGCCACTGTGTCCAAGTTTGCCTCGTTTGGTCATCAAACAGAGGACACAGACAATCCATTAGACCCTTTTGTGAATGAGTGTGTGTGTGTGTGTGTGTGTGTGTGTGTGTGTGTGTGTGTGTGTGTGTGTGTGTGTGCGTGCGTGTGTTTGGTTTTATATTTTG
>JAFBJT010108511.1:27896-43760 GCA_016785325.1 Chascanopsetta lugubris
ATGTGTGTGTGTGTGTGTGTGTGTGTGTGTGTGTGTGTGTGTGTGTGTGTGTGTGTGTGTGTGTGTGTGTGTGTGTGAGAGAGAGAGAGAGAGAGAGAGCACTGCGATGACTGACCAGGCCCTGAGCCTAAAGGCCTCTGGAATGTCTGGGTTGACCATGACAGTTGAGCTGAACAAGGCGGAGATGGATCTGCCTCCGAAATCAGACAAACGAGCCCCTTTGATAGCGACCACTGGCTGCTCGCTGCCGTCAAACTTCTCCGCCTGCAGACAGATGGAGAGAACATCGGTGTCAATGACAGTAATTGAGGTGGGGGGGAGAGAGAGAGAGAGAGAGAGAGAGAGAGAGGGAGAGAGAAAACAAAACCCTGTGAAAGCAGTTGCATTATTGTGGCTTATACTATGTGTGTGTTTGCAGCCTGAGAGGAGAAAACGCATTGTCGTGTGCTTTGGTAATTGGAAAACCTACAAGTTAATTTGAAAGTCATTTTTGGATTTTGGCAAAAGTGGGGGGGATTAGCTCTCGCAGATTGAATGAGCTCAGAGAAGAATAAGCGCCATTTCATGCTAATTTGAGAGTTATTTAGCCCCCTGGTCTCACATCAGGGTCCAGACCACCCACACTCCTGAAGGTCATGGGGAGTGATTGGACCGATCCAAACGGCACAGCCCAGGGAGAACACGTCTGTGTTCTGTTCACTGACACACACACTGGGTCAGGACACATTCCCAGACACATCATTAATCGCAGTCTGCTCGACGTGTTTTCACGTGAAATATTCATGTCTGGATGTAAAGAGGCGAGAGAGAGAGAGAGAGAGAGAGAGAGAGAGAGAGAGAGGGCGATATTCGGGATGTAGTCATTACCTCCTCTCCCCATAGTGTGACTTCCACCACTTTGCCCGTGGTGTCCATCAGGCTGAGGGCCCTCTTGGAGACTTCTCGGCTGTTCCTGGTGGTGATGCGGGAGACGTCCTCCGTACTCTTACACACGCCGATGATATCTACGGAGAGAGATGATTATTCGCGGCCTTCCCATACAGAGACATCTCGGCGACACGGGTGCTCAAACATATTTACAGAGACGCCAGAGACGGGATGAATCAGAGCCTTTCGAAGGCGACACAAAGTGTAAAAAATACCCCCTGGATATTTTTACTGCTGTGACATTTGTTATCAAAATGTAAAGATCTGACAGAGGCGGAGAGAGATGAGACATTGATACTGCCAAGACGAGGCAGACTGACATAAATATCATAACAGGCTGGCTAACGCCCAGGCCCATATTCCAAATCGCAACAAACAAGCTCATTCCTCATTCATGTTTCCTGTCACGCTCAAGGCCTAAACTCTTCATTCAGGATTATTGCACAGAGGAGCAGTCGCTGCTGAGGTGGACCACCGTGACTAATAATCAGAGGTAGGAAAATCAATTTATGAGGCACACACACGCGTTTTTTTTTTTTTTTTGCACAACTTGAAGGGCACCAAGTAGAGCAACACGACTCTGCCGAGGCTCAGCGATTCTGGTAAAGGCACAGCATGCAAGATTTTAATGTAAGGCCTTAAAGGTGCAGTGGGTACGATTTTTGTCACTTCTAAAAAATATGACAAAAAAACGTCATACTGTCATTTTCGTGAATTTATAGTCACCGAAATGTTTTGAAACCTTACACACGGCACCTTTAAACCAGGTTCTTGTCCAGATCCGTGTCACGATTGAATGCGTTCCCTTGCCTCATACATTCACGAGGATTTATGGAAATCAAATGAACGGGGGGCGAAAACAACGACAAATATGAAATCATCTGGTTCACATGAACATACAAGAGATGTACAATCATTCTAGGTGAATATAAAGTACAGAGTATATTTCCATGAAACATTTCAAAGAAGGCATTTCAGAATATCTCCGTCGGGGGGCTTTTCCGAGGTTCCGCCCTTGCCTCAGGAGCTCCACAGGGCCTTTATTAAATGGTCTTAACAAAGACTACAATTTTGGTGATTAATTTCCCGTCGATCAGCTCACGCCGTCACGACCGGCGCCCACGCGTTAGATGAGATGACTGGGCAGAATTATAATATAGACTTTTGAACGCGGTCTTGCTCTGAACTCCATCCTCCCATCTGCTACTTCTGCTAACCTTTTTTTAATGCCCCCCCCACCCCCTCCCCCTCCCCGCCCACCCCCCTGGTCCTCCCCGCGCTCTCTGCCTGTGCTCTCCTGGCTCTCCTTAATTCCATTATGATTGAAACGATGTCACCCACCTCTGAACTCCATTATCACCACAGGAACAGGCTGACAGTTCTCATTACCATGTTATAATCCCCTATTTAACAATGGCGCAGAGAGAGTGAGAGAGTGGAGAGAGAGAGAGAGAGAGAGAGAGAGAGAGAGAGAGAGAGAGAGAGAGGTAGTGGAGAGGAGTGTGAATGCAGAGACAACAGATGATGCCCGGGACATGAAACGCTGGCCCTCTGTGACCAAACAGAAACACGCTCCTCCAGGTAAACCGTCGAGTGTGTAGTGCCCTCGGCTCCACTGTATTCCTCAAAGCTCACGTAATCATGTGGTACTACAGCTCAAATCCGAACCCACAAAGCTCAAACCTCAGTGGGTTTGACCATTAAGTTCTCCATTATAACACGTTAAAGAATCAATTGCCCTTGCACGTTTTTTCCAGGCGCATTAAGCTCGTTACATCCTCCGCAAAGAGCAGAGAACTCGGTTCTCGCTCCCTGGGCTGCAAGAACAAGGAACAAAGGTCTTTCTGGCCGGGACATAACACACCGCACAAGAACACATTTCCGACCAGTCACACAACAGCTGTCGGACGCAAGAACAAGAACAAAGTTCTGCCCCGGTGATGTGTCGAGAACAAGCTGTGAGAACTGCCAGACCGGGGCTGCAAGAGCAACGTTCTCTGTTCCTGCAGAGAGAGCATTGACCTTCACTCCTGACAATAACATCCGAATGTATAATCACATGTACGAGGGGCCGCGTGGTCCTGCACCGACAGGTGTGGTGAGAGATGCACCTTTAAACCCAAAAGGGAAATCAGCGAGAGCAATCATTGGCATCCAAAAACGATTTGGTACAAACCTGCCCCTTTCAGCTGAGCTTGCCCCTTTTCACCCAAGCACGTGCTCATCCTGCCCTGCTCTGCACACCTGTTATCTGTTGGGTACAGGCTGGAACTCGTCTCAACTCCAAGTGTGAGAGACAAGTCCAGGGCAGTGTCAGATGTCCTATCTGTCATCTTCTTCGATCACATAGTCCCCATTGTGCATAAAGTATGGGTCGGTTAGAATGAAATCCCATTAAAGCCCCTTTGTGTACGATAGAGCTAATAAAGTTGTATTTCAGTAATAATCCTATCATGTCCATGTATTTCCTTTGTGTTGTTTCCGTTACCCGAGAATGAACCCGTTGCATCAGAAGTGGCTCCTCTCTACCGGGGCTTCTTTTTTGGGACCTTTGAAGTGTAATGATATCCAATGGCTACAGAATATGCTTGGAAGGAGCTCAGCAGGTGGGGGCACTCTGCTACGACATGCTGCTTAGACCCTTCGATGTTACCAAATCCCACACACTGTACCTTTAAAGTTAGACTGTGCTGCCGACTGAAACAGGAGGGTTTTATTTAAACGAGGAAGCACGTGTGTTACCGTGCGAGCGAAAAGTATTCTAAATGGCGCTTGAAAAGAAAATGATACATTTGATATTCAGCTCTATTCATACGTTTAACGAACCAACAAAAACTAGCGATGAGAATCGAAGCCACCTGCAGGCACTGCGACACAAACTCCCGAAATGAACTACAACAGTGATTTGGACGAACGGTGCGGCTTCTGAAAATAAAAGCAGTTCAATGACATCAAAATGTACATCCTCATTTCTTCACCTAGAAACACGTCACTATCATACGTGTGCATCGCGTTTCTAATGATGAGTGAATCACCCCAATCTACACATGGACCGTCCCAATTTTCTTGTCACTGAGATAAGACACACCTGTCACCGGGAGGTGAGGCACCCCAACTAAAAACAGTGGGATGAGAATTGTCCTCTACTTTTTATCTTTCCTCTTCAGAGTGAGCCTGAATTAACCTTCTCTCTCACCCTGTCGTAACACATTCCTCCGTGACATTTAGTTCTCAGCTGACAGGCACGTGCCCATCTGTGACATTTTTTTTCATTCTATGTTTTTTAACCATTCAGGACCTGGCGTGGTCAAGCTGAAAATCCGACTGTTTAAATCATGGACTGTACGTAGACGTAAATGACACTACTGCTCCACAAAAGTGAAAACGAGGTATCTCGAGTGGGTCGTGGATGCATTTTCAGTGGACTCCCGCAACCGCGTAGGAGAAAAAAAAATCCCGTGCTTTTATTCTGAAGGGGATTTTTTGATGCATTGGAGTGTCATCTATTCACTCTCCCTAACAGTAGGTGGCGATGATGCCCAGTAAAGCTCATAGGTGAGCAATTTCACAGATAGAGGAAAACCAGGAATGCTTGTTTACATATAACCAGTACTACATATCGAGGAAGCTCACTGGTGTAACATCAAGTGTTCTTTTATAGGAATACTAAACAATATGGAGAGGTTTTTGTACAAACAGACCTGTCAAATCAAGCAGGCGTGGATTATCTGACTCACTCCATTGAGAAATCCGCCGTTTTCACCTGAAGTCATCATGCCTAATTAATCTGCATAAATTACAATCTAATTTACACAGAATTACTGCAAAAACCCTCAGAGTGCTAATGTTATTACCATCATCGTATCTTCAGAGGATTTTTGTGTTTGTTATTATTTTCTCGGCATAGGAGTCCAGACAGTAGCTGTCAAATTCTCTCAAGCCAGCATTTGCCCAAAGGTCTCGGTGCAGGATGCTGTCAAGTGAAGTCCTCAGCTGCACAACTCAACATCTGTATATTAGACTGTGGGGATGTAATATTCTCGGGCCTAATAGCTACATGATTGTCACATCGCCCTGATTGCCTCTCAAATGAGTCCTGCGCGGCCTTGCAGATGGAGGATATCTTTGAGCGACTCAATTCGTGCGAGAGCAGTCACTCTCCTTCCCGTGCTGTCACCGCTGAGCAACAGGGCTCCGGTGACGTCGGCGACGGCTGCACTATTTATATTTCCTTATAGCTCCGGGTCCCCTTCTTCTACAGCAACACCTTATTTTTTCATCACCGACAGCGGGACCACAACTTCTGTGGTGTGAAGGCAGCGTGTGAGTGAACGTTTCCCACACACACCGGTAGCTTGGGAGCATATTGCTATTTCAAGGGCAGGTTATTGGCTAATTCGTAAAACCTTGCAAACTTGGACCGGTCAGAGATTTTAGGCAATATTTATGAAGCCTCTTCGAAATTATTCATAAAAAAAAATAAATAAATAACGACCCATCTGAATAAATATGTGGAAAAACAAAGCCACATCATCACTGAATCTCTCATTAACACTCTTCCGGTCATTGTTTACCAGGCTTGGAGAAGCGCTGAGTCATATTTCTGTAAAGTTTCACAGTGATGACTGGCTTGACACGTACTGGATCAGATGGTTGTCAACAGCTCCCAACAGAGTCTTGATCATGGAAGAATCACATGCATCAACAAAGATGTATAATTAGGTCTCTCTGGTAACTCTGCTTACCGATAATGGCGTCTTTGTCTCGGTTCTCCAGCTCGGCGATGGGCACGAAGTCACAGTGCAGCGAGGGGACACCCCCGCTGTCGCTGCACGGCACGATGGACGAATTGGCGTGGAGCGTCATCTCGTAGTCGTTCTTCAGCGAGGTGTACTGCTTGTTGGCCATCTTCAGCGTCGCCTTGGAGATGTAGTACACCTGCGGGGGCCAGACCAACGAGGTGGAATTAGACCATGGCATAAAAGGTTATTTCCTGTCAATTCGAAGCACCAGCGATTTATTGATCCCTGCCAAGGACAAAGCTTCTGTTCCACCAAATCCACTTCACGCGAGTGGAGAGAAAACCGGCAACTACGACATGGCGTCATATCGGGCCCATCGACTCTCTAATTCACCGGAAAATAAGCAGCAGCTGTGAGCAAGTCGGCTAAACAGTACAATTTAAACTCCATCTATGGGGCACAGTTCTTCATTAACTCTTCCAGCTCTCCGTCCATTATCATTCTTTCTGCCTCCGTGTTGCTCTCTATGGCTCGCTCGCTCGCTCGCGTTCACCTCTCTCTGATTTACCCCACACAAAGATTGGAGCATGAAACTAATGCGATAAGCGCTGGGTGCCAGTCGGAGCCCGGCACACCCGCTCGCCATCCTGTCAATACTCAGATCACGAAAAAGGTGGAGGGAGGATTCATTCCTTTATTTATCTTTGGAGGGCAGGGGGGCACAAATTGGATGTGGGGCTGTCTTGGGAGTCACTCTCAGCGGCTGATACCCGAGTCGGTGCGACTAACAGAACGATGGCCAGGGTTAATTGAGTTATTAAGCTCCTTGGGACATAATGAGCGAAAGCCGGAGCTTCAGCCTGTGTTGTACCTGGCTGCAGTTGTACAGATACAGGCGAACATGCAAAGGCCACATTGTCATAGTTTTTGTGTTCCTCACACCTATGCACTTATCCTCACTTCATTCGCTGTCTATTAATGGTGTTTCTAACTCCTTAAACTGTATAAATGATGAGCCTTACCAACTCGGCTCTGCGTTAGCATCATTTGATATCATTATTGATTGGCATGATTATTTCAAAAGACGCTTCAGGCTATATGATATTTTTATATGAAACGCTGGTTTGTTTGTTGCCTCTCAACAAAGTCAGAGATCACCTGTTATGCAACTTGATCGTGTTGTGGACAAGCGCGCACGCACACGCAGCGCTATTTTCCTCACACGTGCTGTTAAAGAATGGTGTGGAGAGGAGTAACATTTACAGTCACCTTTAACTCATTTCATGTACAAAACTAAATGAGAGTATTGTGCAAAGACAAATGGAAAAAAAAATATATATATATATACTTTATGCCTGCAAGACTTGCAGCCATCCCTGCACAGTGAAGATAAGCAGACACCTTAATAACAGCAAAACAATAGCATAAACAATAAAACCTCATCCACTATACTGTTTAAGTCTGAAACATGCAGAGTATTTTGGTGAAATATGACCATTCCACTCGTCCCAGTACCAGTCTCTGGCTCAGTGATAAGACCGAAGTCGAGCACGCAATTTCATATGCAGTTTATTAGACACCAGCATAAAAATGATATACTTGTTTGCGGCACTATATGGAAACAACATGGGTCCCAGTGACTAAAGGGAATTCTGCAGTGTGTCACATGCTTAAGACACTGGCTTTGGTCGAAATGAGTCTCGGGCTTACGACTCAGGCGTCGCAGCAGTTTAGAAGCTCCCTTTGAAATGAAAACATTTCCCCCGCAGCTGCCAACCGTCCTTGGCAAATTCCTACATGCAAATTGAGCTTTTCAAGAGATTCCTATCAGTCACAGTGTGAATGGATATGGATGAGTGGGCTCCTGCTCACCTTGCCTTGCTCCACCAAAGGGAAGAACTGGTCCACTTCTTTGTTGAAGGCTGTGATTTTGATTTCTCCCTGCGGGGTAAAGACACAAATTAATCATTAAAAAAATGAATTAATAAAAAAAAAAAGAAACAGTCATGCTGACATGCAATAAACAGATGTTTCAACCTCATCACTCTTCTACTCACACTCTCATCCAGGACCTCAAAGGAGAAGAGCTTGCCCTCTCCTCTCGAGTTACTCCAGTAGCGGATGCCGGACTTGTTGGTGACTCGGGCTTTGATGGTCCACCTCGGAACACATGGGATGGATAAATGTAACCGTACATTAGAACATATTCGTATATGTTTACAAAAAACTAACCTCATTTCATAGTTTGAATTCCTATGGAGAAAATGCAAGTCGATACATGAAATCAAAAAACACTTTGATAAAGGCTGATTTTGGTGTCAACCAACTTGTTGACAGAGGAAAACGTGCCTCAATTTAACCTCTGAGCATGTTTCACTTGAGTAAGCTGCACTGATACTTGCCATTGTAAGGCTTCCATACTATTTTGGTCACCTGATTTGTTTACTGTAAATGTATGAACACCACTCAATACACAGGATTTGCTCGTTGATAAACAATTTGAGAAAGTTTCCTGTGCCCAACCTCGTTTACGTGCGAGTAAATAAAGCAGCGGTGGTCTAAAGGTCAGCGCAAACAGAGGAGGATGCTGCAGAGACACTTTGAAAATCTTTTGTTGTTAATGAGCATCCAAGTTCGGCTGACATCAGTCACCGGTGTGCGACACAGCAGCGCAACAGAACAATTCCCAAGGAAATTGGACGGATGTCTTTTCTGTCTTCTTTTTTTTTTTTAAGTTCCTTGAAAGAAAAGAAGAAAAAAAAAGGCATCCGGCAACTTTCTTTTCAAAGCGTGAACTCGGTGTTGTACAACTTCCAACTCCTGGATGCATTTAAATTGTGCCCCTGCTTCTGTTTTTAACAACAGCCGGCCAAGCCAGGCAGTTTATGCAGCAGTGAGCTTTTTTTGACGGCGTTGATAATTGTGCAGCGGAGGATATTCGTACCATAACTTTGCCTGCAATTAAATCCCCTATCATGAGAGCAGCTGCTGGCCCAGAGTGAACCACGCTCTCTGCTCGGTATGGATAAGGCGGCTCCGCCAAGGTTTATGGCAGCCAAAAGCCAATTATGGTCTGCTCTAGATGCTATTACTTAATAACCGGCAGAAAGGGATGAGAAAGCCATGCAAAGGGCCGTAAAGGACCAGGGGCGCTCACGAAGCCTCCGCCATATAATCTGCCGTATGTAGCACTTGTCACACACAAACACACACCTGCTCTTTTCATTTCACGCCGAAGACGCCCGGCTGCTGCTGAAGTCATCCCTTTTTTAACTCACTGTGGGTGCTCCCCAACATCAAAGTTAGAACAGTCATCAGTTTATTACAGCACCTACAGGCGCAGTTATCTTTAATGCTTGCAATTTCAAACGGGGTCACGTTATCCGAGCGCCAACACAGACGCAGACACTTGACGGGTTTGCTTCACTCCTTCAATCTGGACATTATGTTTATACCGTCTCTCTTGTCACTTTGCCGTCCAACTCTGATGTCAGAGGCAGAGACGTAAGCCTCATGAAATGATGAGGGAAAAAAAGTGGAACGGAACCCCAGAGGTGGTGAGGAAATTGTGAAACGGAAGGAGGGAGGCAAAAAAAAATTTTTTTTTTTTTTAAATAAAAAACACAGGGAGTTTGGTTAAATCCCCACTGGGTCAAATAACTGGAAACCTCAGCAGCAAATCATAAAGCCCCAGCAGGAGCTGCCATTTAAGTGTGCGTTTCTGAGGGGAAATCAGTCATTTCATTTCCATGCAAATGTGCTGATCATCATGCACACGCAACAATTCCAATCCAAGCCCCCCCCCACCCCCCACTTTCACAACGGCACGTATAATAAACATGAATGCTCGTGCACATGTGCAGGTAACACGCACCTTTCCAATACATGCCCCAAAGTTGCTCTCAGTAACAGCAGCAAATAGGGACTTAGAAGCACAGCGTGAGAGGAAGTAGTCGAGGTGATGAATAATAAAGTGGGGAAACACATGCAAAGTGAACACGTATAGAAAAGAGTTTGGAACAACAACACCCACATCAAAACAAGCCCCCCCCCTTTTTTTTTTTAAATGTCCTGCAATGGATTCTGGGATTGTTGCATCCAACCTCTCTGCCAGAGTTTGTCACTCCAGAGATACTGGAATTCTGAAGATCTGCAGTACGGGGGCGTGTGTGTTACAGCAACTATACGAACGATACACAAATAAACACATATACTTTCACTCACTTGCTTTGGTAGGGGTTCAGAACCCCGATAGGCATCACTTTCGTTGATCCTGGAGAATCGCTGGAAACCTTCATGGGTGAAGACTTCGAAGGCGACTGTGACGTCTTCATAGGTGAGGATTCGGAGAAACCTTGGCCTCGGCCTCGGAAAGGAGAGTGTGCTGCTTCAAAACAAAGGGAAAGGAAATATTAGTGGTAAGCGACATGTCCCAAAAGATGAGCACATTTAATTTTTCATTCTATTCTATTTTATCAAGAGGAAAATCAAAAGGTTTCCAGTCACGATTGACTAGACTTTTTGTCTTCTCTTTTTTTGCAGTGTTGGATACAAAATGCAACTTCACCTCTGGATGTCACCAAATCTCACACACTGCACCTTTAATTATGGCATCAACATTACAAAACACCTGAGATAGTTAAAGTCCCGCTACACAGAGTGAAGCCGCTCTTCTCAGTCTGTGCCAATGAGGTTTGTCATCTCTTCCTCTCGACTAAAACACTTTGGCCTTTCAGACGTACAAGTGGAAAATGTTGGGATTAGTTATCAGGAGATCAGTCTCGTGGCCAGTAAGACAGGAAGGAGTGGTCTTAACCACACCCACGCCTCGCCACCATTTTGTTTTTAGTAGCTCCTCAGAGAGAAGGACAGAAATAGAGTTTGGAGGATTGTTGTGATTGCATGACGCTGGATTTTAAATGAAACATGATTAATGTCGACAGACAGTGAAGTATTCCGTTGTTCCCCGATTGTCAACACAAGCAGCGTTCAGGAGGAAAAATGAAAAGCATTCTCACGGCTAAGTTTGCGCTGACTCGATCCACGGAACGTTGCTGGTTTAGATTTCTCACGGCGCGAGAAAACTTGAACAGTTTGTCTGGCCCACAGCATCACAAGGTTTTCATCTCACCTCCCACAATGAAGCAGCATCAGAGCCAATCAGCAGTGATTCAGATGAGACAGTTAGCTGTTCCACAGAATCGGTTTTTTATGTAATGCCTAAATTTGGAGCACAGATGACTTGACATTCTCCGACTGATAAGACGCATCGCCAAAGACTTGACACCCCTGGTACCCTGGATTTCAACAACAACTTCACCTCTGTGAATTTCTCATTAGTGGGCTTCTGTATGTCAATTCCTGAGGGGAAATCACACCTATTTTCACGCCTGGGGTGATTCACATCAATATTCATACACACTGTGTTTGGACGGGGTGGAGTGTTGGGAGGAAGGAGCTGGTCACCAGAGAGGAGAAAGGGATATGGCACGTGGAGGCGCTCCGCCACGTGCCAACTGTGTTTTTGTTTGTTTAGGTTAAAGGTGCAGTGATTTCAGTCCGCTTTGTCAGACTAAAAATATAACAAAACATTTGCATACTGACATTTTCGTCTATAATCACCTAAATGTATTTTTTTCCCCTTACCCTTAAATGAGCCCTTTAATGTATATGGTATATGTATGTGTGTATACATACTTTGGAGTTTTAATGACATCTGAAGTCGACCGTAGATTCTCCTACATAGTCAGATGGGCGAGGGTGAGGTGATGGACACAACACGCAACGTCTAGATGTCCCACAATCTTACACACTGCACCTTTAAGATCGAGACAGACTCCTTATGGTGCGCGCCAATAATGTATTCACCAAGTGAAGGCTGTTTGGTGGTGAGGAAAAATAGGGAGCCATCAACAGAGACAGTGAAGGAGAAGAAGCCAGTGTTTTGAGTGTTGAAGAGAGACAGAGGAGAAGAGAGAGACTGAGTTGGGGGCACAAAGGAAACCTGCAGAGAACGGTTACTGATGAATAATGAATATTTTCTTAAAGCGCACTTGGGCGGCTGCCGATCTCATTGGAATTTAAATATCATGGGCGAAGCAGTTTGACGGCAGTCTATTTTAAGTGACGGGGCTTCTGATGAATATTTCAGTGGTAACAGAACCATCGGTGTCTGCCGAGTCGTGACCTCTGACTCAACACTGTTTCTTTCGTCATCCGTTTCGGGGCACTGATACTCTGACAGCGCTGTTGATGTTATTTTCCTAATGGAGGGTGTCGCAGGTCACTTGCGGTTAGCGCACTCAAACAATATCAAAGGCAAACATGTGTAAAAAATAAAAAATAAAAAAATCAGTTAAAGGTGATCAACACCTTTTACCGATCACCTTTGATCTACCTGATCAGTAAGACTTTGGTCATTTTTGTCACTTCTATTGGTAAAAGAAGAATACTAGTCAATGACAAACGGACATTTTCATAATCACCTAAATGTATTATTCTTCACAACTGCCCTTAAATCAGCCCATGAATGTGTATTTGAATGAGGAGCAGCTCCTCTCTCCAGGGCCATTCTTCATTTCTTTCCAGGGATGGAAAATGACCAAACGTGTGTGTAACTCGAATCATGAATGAATCACAACACTCTTCAACCGATGTTTTCTTCATCAGTCAAGGACTTGTCCTTTCTTCTTCTTCTCTGATTTCCCAGCTTCGGGTGCCTCTTGGTTCATTCAAACACATTCTAAATTGAATGAACTGCACGTCTGTGGCTGTGGAGGTCATCAACTGTCCCCAAGGTTGATCCCAGAATGTTGTAGTGCCCTTGTGCAAGATCCTGAACTCAACAGTTAAAAGTCAAAATCAGCTTTACCATCACGAGGTGAATGATAAAAAAAACAAAAAAAACATTAATAATGATAATTCTAATTTGAAAAATATAAACATACATATAGCTCTTGAAAATGCAATCCACCAAAATACTGGCCAACGATCAAAACCTGAGCTGCATCAGCCAGGTTTCGCTCGGGCTCTGCAGAGGAATGCAGCACCACTTCATCACCACAACAATTAAATAGAGCAGCAGGTTTTGCAGAGCAGGGTGGGATCTCTGAGGTAACATGGCTCAGAGGATCTAATAAGGATAGAGTCTGATGAACTACTTAATGCAGAGATTCATCTATGCAGAGTCAAATTAGTAGATAGTCTCCCCCCTCCCTCCCCTTCCCTCCCCTCCTTCCGCCTGTGCTCGGATACATGGGGGATTCAGTCCCCGGCATAATATTCATGAAACCATGAACTCAAGGAGCCACCGGCCCACACACGCTCCCTCAGTCACAACACACACACACACACACACACACACACACATACGGACACACACCTACACGTGCACAAACACACAATATATACCAAGTGCTCATTATCCACCCACATGCCAACATCCTCCACGGAGGAGGACCACCGGGTACATTTCTGCCACACAACAAAATCAATGCTGATGCCGTGAACGGTCGCTGGTTTGAAACAGCTGAGTGAAACAAAGGCAGGGCTAATAAAAGAAGCTGTGCTAAAACTCCGGCTGCTTCAGGCATGACACATGGCACCAATTGTTTTGGCAAGAGGCCGAGTGTTATTCCATTTCTAGTTGGTGGCGAGGCGGTGAGCGACCAACCCGACCGGCCACAGTGGGCGAGGAGATCGTCTCGGATAACAGATGAATAGAGTTAAGGATAAAGGTGTGGTATTGCAAAAAAGGCTTTTGAGCTGGGGAGCGGCTGTTTGCCAATAATCTAACTCCGTCAACGTGCTGGATGTTTCATTTCGCTCTCACCCACACAAACACCATCACCGCCTGTGAAGTCCAAGTATGGGAAACTACTTTAATAGAGGTTCGAGTGCATGAGGTGAAGAGGGCTGGAGATCACAGAGGAAGGTTGTGTAGGTATGGAACTATGTCTGCAAAACAACAATAATGCTGAGGAGAGGCAGTGCGAGGAAAGTAACTCATTCATCAGCACTCTTTATGCAAAAGGTACATGGCTCCCTCTGTTGGTGGGACTGGAGTGTTTCAAGACATCCTCGTCATACCTCATATATCCTCATATGTTTATATTACTGATTGAACAAAATACCCAATTGTTTCCTTAACTTTGTCTAATTATTACTCATCCATATAATTTGACAAAACTCAACCTGTGAGTTTGACTCACAAAATTACATTTAAGCTGATTTAATTCTTTATTATTGGTGCATACACACATGAAAAATGTCACTACAAATTTAAAAGGGAATAACTAGTATTAATAGAAATAATGTAACCCCTACGTATATCAGGCTTTAAATGTATTCATTGAGATAAACTACCTAAATGTAATGGCTTCGAGATGCTTCCCCATTTAATGTTTCTTTCTGTACAACTGTCAATATTCCATGTCTGCTGCTGCTTTAAGGGATAACGATGCAAATGAATCTAATTTGCATCCCATTGTGAATGAAAATATTGTTTTAATATGCATCAACCTGCAAGCAGCTCCCCTGAGCATTGGGAAATATTAAACATGATCCACTTACAGCTGCTGCTCGCATGAGAGGGTCCAGGTAAAGCATCTGGTGAAGACGACACCGATGCAGACGTTCTTGGGGCTGGATCCTCTTGAGATGGCGTCCTCCCTGCAATTTTAATAAAAGAGCAACACTGAGGAATCTGCAGAGGCTTTCTAATAATGATTCTAGCTCCATGCAATTAAAGAGCCATACCTTCTGCACTGTATGGGGTGGGATTTCCGATCCTTTCTCCAATTTCATCCGCCGCGTGCAGGACCTCCATCGCAATCACCACCACAACTGCCCTGAAATTGGAGAAGCAAAGAGAGCAAAGGTGATTATGGGCAGCATTTTGAGAGAAATCGGAGGGGAAGGAAACCGAGAAGAAACACAAACCTGCCATCTGCCAAAGTGCTCTTGGTGAACCTCTTCAGCATACACACACAGTTTGGTGCCAGGAGGTTCTCTTCTACCAGATGGTTTAACTGTGTGGCGAGCAGGAAGGCTACAGGGGCAGCGAACCCAAAACAAACAAAAAAAGAATCAAGCCAACTGATTTGTCCAGCAGGAGTATTTCATTATCCAATAATATCGTCATGATCATCTGTGGGATACTGACATGTCATTGAGTGCTGGCCATCGCTCATCATCAGCCGGAACTTGGTTGGTCCGGAGGTGCTAGTGATCGGACGCATGTTCTGACAAACCAGGGGAGGAGCACATTCATTAATGGTCAACTGATTAAACAACTGATTAAAACCATAGAATCCTTACTTTGATTCTTGAGACTGTTCAGAGTTTTATGACAGCGCATTAACTGACCTGTATACACACAGGAATTACAACCCTATATTGATCATTTTTACCAAATTGCTTTTTTTTATGCTTCATTACTCCACATTTAAAGGTACAGTGTGTAGTATTTCATGACATCTAGTGCTAAATTGAAAGACTCAGTAACATAAAAAAAAAGTATTGTACATTAGCATGAAGCAATAATTATCAAAACAATGACTTTATTACTTTAACCTTAACCATACACCAGTACAATGATGAACTTAGATATGATGTAATAAAGGAAAAGATAGAAGACATGTATTATCAATAAACTGAAATAGCATATGGAGAAGTGTACTTACCAGCAGCTGCAGTACTGGGTTTGTCACCTCTTTACCACCTTTGCACAGGGCCTGAAAAACAAAGAATGAACACATTCTCTTTGGTCTCAGTGAATCATATCGATTATACATATTTACACATATATAATATATTTTGCATTCATTCTTAAACTACCCCTCTGCTGCTACACGTTATATAAAGCGTGACTGTTGCTTGACTTCTACTGGCACCAACATAATGGGAAAGAGGCTTTATTTGGACTAGGAACTGAAACCAAACATTATCAAGATCTCGTTCGTTGTATTTGAATAGAACAATGTTAAATCGAACAAAACTACTCCACATACATGTAGCTAAACTCGCGTTTTGAAATGTCTACATTTGGAGAATGTAACAATATCAGGGTCAATATGAGGGAGCAGTTGACACTTGGAAATCCCGTTAGCTCCCAGTGTTAGCGTGCTGCTGCTGACAGTGGAGCTGAAATGCTGAATATAAACATGGCGACACCGAGTTAGGCAAAAAAAAAAAA